>JAVCKT010023948.1:0-34103 GCA_032273925.1 Rhynchotus rufescens
CCTCTACCTCCTCTTCCTCCTTTCCCTCCTCTTCCTCCCCTTCCTCCTCTCCCTCCCGTTCCTCCCCTTGCTCCCCGCGCGCGGGAGCCGGGTTAATTCCTCCCTTTCCTTTTGCCCGTCTCGCCGTCGTTGCTGGGGTTCCCGCTGCCCGCGGAGCCGGCGGGTTTGATCCGCTTCCCAGCGCAAGTGACGTGTGCGGTGCCGGCACCTCGGGGAGCAAAGGGAGGAAGAAGAAAGGCAGCTCGGGGATCATCAATCTTCGTGCTTCAGGGAGCAGGCCGAGCACCAGCTGGGGTCAAGAATAAATGTCCCCATATAGAGAGTTTTGCACAATTAGGTGCTTTATGGCGGCTGTGCCCGTGCCGAGCAGCATCCAGCCGTTCCCGGCGGCGCGGGCCGCGCTGTCCCGCGCCGTCGGGCCGTTCCCGTCTGACGGCTCCTCCGGCCTGGCCCTTGCTGCCGCTCCTGCCATGTCGCTGGTGCTCCCTTCATTCCTCCTTAAATCCCACGAGGAGTTAGGAAGTCTGAGGGTGTAAACCCTCCTTGCGGCCTCCCCGCCGATGTTCAGCTGGAAGAAGCACTGGTGGCTTCCAGGGGACAAGTTTGGCCTCCTTTAGTGGCCAGGATCCATAGGGACCTGCGTCCGAGGGGCAGAATTCCCGTGATGGGCTTGCTCCAAAATGCCTCCAAGTTTCCTTCAGCTTCTGCATTCCCACTGCCAGGCCGGGCTTCCCCCTCCAGGGTCTGGGGGCATCACGTGGGGAAGGTCTCCATGATAAAGCCAGGGAAAAGTGGCCTGGAAGTGTGATCTGGGCCGGAGCGCCGTGCTGATGGAGGGGGCCCGAGGTGAGCTGGTTTTCTTGGATGAAAATGCATCTCCAAGGATGCGGAGAGGGTGAAAATGCATCTCCAGGCTGCCCATGAGCTGCTCCTCCCAGCCTTGTCCTGCACCCCATTGCCCTGCACCCCGTTTGCTGCATTTTCCAGGCATCCTGCAGCCAGGAGAGCCTCCCCGGCCTCGGGAATGGCGCCATCCCGGCATCCCTGCAGGGAAGGGGCCGGAGGGGAGGCAAGGAGCGCTCCCCCGCCTCCTTCGCGGCCGGCGTTGGGGTTAAATCCCTGGATTTCAATGGTGGGGCCCGGCTGCAAAGCGTCGGGGGGCCTGAATAGGGCGCGGGCGGCGGGGGGGAGAGGTCAGCCGGGGGCACGGGAAGGTTGCCTAGCGCCTGGGATCTCCCACCGCCGTTGCTGTGGGAACGCCGGGAGACCTCCGGCACGCTCGCATCCTCGGAGCCGCCAAAGGGCCCCGCCGGCTTTGCACATTAATGAGCTTTTAACGCGGGGGTCGCCCCGCCGCGGCCCCGGCGTAATCCGCGCCCCGCGGGATCCGGGTGTGGAGCCGGGCGGGGGGACCCGGCTCCCGTCCTTCCCGCCGCCGCTCCCCGTTCCCGGGCGCTGCGGCTCTCCGGGATGCCTTTCCTGCCCGCACGCTTTGCACGAGCCCCAAGTGCCTCCGCAGATGCCAGGGCCGATGCCGGAGCTGCGGCACCGGGAAGCAGCGTCTGGAGCAGGATGTCCTGGGGAACCCACGAGCAAAGCCTGCGTCTGGCCCCGGGGACCCCATCTCCTCCAAACTGGGCTGCCCCCCTTCCTTTTCTCCCCCGCTCTAAGTCCTACCCCCAAATCCAAACCCATTCCAGGAGCCTGGGAATGGCTGCGGGCCTGATTCCCAAGGGAATAGCCCTGACTCTCCAGCCTCGGCGGTGATCCCACGTGGAGCTTTCCCCGCAGAGCCCCGCTGCAGCCTCCGCGCTCCCGCGGTAGCTCCTTCCAAATTGCCATCCTATGGAAAAGGAGCCATCTGGAAAGCCCAGCGAGCTGCTCTGCTGCTGCTCGGCCTTTTTTCTTTTTTATTATTATCCAAAAAGAAAAAAATCCTGCCCTTGCCATTTATTGCAGGCACATGTGAAAAACTGCAAAGTTATCAAACAAAAGCAAGGCTTTTTGGAGAGGAGCACATCGGGCTGCTTCGCTGTCAGAGGAAGGGTGTGGATGGGGGAGGAAGGGCCCTTCGCTGCACTGGGAAAGACACCGTTCCATAAAGCATGTGATCGCATTTCAAATATATTGTGTAATACGCTATTATTAGGGTATTTAAGATAAAAATGAGATCGGAGCACTTAAGTGAAACTCATCTCTCTATTAGGCCCCTTGATTTATATTTCACATTTTACTGAGCGTGAATGCAAGAGGGGCTTTTTTTTTTCTCCTCTTTTTTTTTTCCCCTTTTTTTCTGGGAAGGATGGGATTCTCCGGAGCTCGTTCCTTGTGTTCTTCATTAATGGCATCGGGAGCGGAGGAATGAAGTGCAGAAGCACTGGAGTGTGTGCAGCAAAAGGGAGCCCGGCCAGGCTAGGAGGGAAAGAGGCAGCACTGGGTTTAAAAAGGTTTTCTCTTCCTTTTTTTTTTTTTTTTTTTTTGTCTCTTTTTTTGCCGTGAAGAATTGTGTCATTTTGTTAATCTAGATCTCGTGGAGCCATTTGGTTCTGGTTAAGCCAGGCTGGGCTGGGTGGAAGTGCTTTTCAATATGGCATCATTTACGGTTAATATCCAGCTAAAAATATCTGCGAGCGTGTATGTTGGTTTAATAGCTCTAATTCTGGAATGCGACAATGTCATTTTTATGAGGTTAGTGTTAATTTTTTTTTTTCTTTTGGTTAACTTTTTTTCTCCCTTCCCAACCCCTCCACCAGAAACAACTTTTTGGGAAAAGAAGTTGGGGAGTGAAACAGAAATATAAAATCTCTTTACGGAGCCACTTTCTGCTTCCTTCCCTACAAAATTCTTGGTTGCATATAATTTTTTTAAAGCTTTTTTTTTTTTTGCTTTTTTTTTGAGTTTTGTTAATTAATTGGAGGCTCAGCCCCCATTCAGAGCGTTGATGCCATCCGGGTGGGAATTCCCTGGGCTATTTGTGGGCTGCAGCTCCTGGCCGGGGCCGCCTGGCTCAGCCCGGAGCCGCGCGGCTGCTCTTGGCTGCTGCCGCTGCCGGAGCCTCCAGACGCCGGAGCAGTGCCGAGAAAGTGCCGTTGTAGCCATGGAACACCCCGGAGCAGAAGGGGCTTTTGAAATACCCTGGCCACATTTTCCCTTGCATCCTGTGGTTTTCTGGAAGGCTCGTGATGCTTTTTACAGACCTATGGGTACCTCTGCCCTTGCCCAGGAACTTTTGTACTTTTTGACCCATTTTTATTCATTTTTATTTTTTTTCCCCAAATTAGACCAGCAGATCCAAGGCCTTGGGAGATTCAGTACTGACAAGTTTTTGGGAAGATTAAAACTGAAAAAGTGGCCAAGCGAAGGCGAGAGATTCAGTTTCGTGGCGGCGGGGCGGGCTGGGGCTGAGGTGCCCCCATTCACTGTGCCAAGGGGAGCGCTCCGCAGGCGCCGTGCCGCCTGCCTTGGCTCTGCCGGAGAAGGTGGAATCCGGCCTGGAAGAGCATGGGAGCCTCTGGGGAAGGAGCTAATGAATTAATCTCCAGGTATGTTGGGTGGAAGCCGGGATAATGGTCCGTTTCCCCTGCGGAGTCCACACACCCTGGCTGCAGGATGAGCCGCTCGCTCCAGGATCCACCCGTTCCGTTTGCTCCGGGCTCCCTATCCCGGTGCAGGGAGAGCCGCCTCTCCCAGCAACTTGCCCCAGCACCTGAGCAAATCCTGGGAGCTCCTCCAGCGTCCCGGGAGCCGCTCCTGGCACCGCGTTCCTGCTGTCTGGATGCCTTGTTTGGCTGCGCCTGGGATTAATCCAAGATATGTTTGATTTGCTGCCTCCACGTTCACTTTTTCGCATTTCTCGGGGCTCTGGTGTGTTTTGCAGCCTGGTTGCAAAAAAAAACCAGCAAGTGCAGAAGTGGGATGAGGAGTGTCTGGAGCGAGCAGCAGGGGAGGCAGCACAAGCTGGGAACACGGGAATTGCGGGGGCCTTTTCCCAGGTGCTCTTATGGGAACACGGGAATTGCAGGAGCCTTTTCCCAGGTGCCCTTAAACATCCTGGTTGCCTCAAAGAGGCTGGCTGCAGGTCAGGGTTGGTAAAGGGATATGTTCACCTCTGCCATGGGCCTCATTAGAAATGGCATGAGATGCACTGGGGCACTGGCAAAACCACGGCTGTATTTTTCTGATTTAGTTCTAGCAGTTAAAAATATATGTTAGTTAAATCAGCATCATACTGCAGCGAAAGCCAGGTTAAAATCCATAAAATCCTCCGTGGGGTAACCCGCGTGGGGAGCTCTGCAAAGCCCGTGGGCCACCCCGGCAAAGGAAGAATTCCCGTCCTCTTCCCAAGCTCTGGAACGTGTCGCTGCTGCTCTTTTGGAGGACAAAGCCGAGCGGCAGCAGCCCTTGACGTCAGAGGCTGAGACACTGCAAACTTTTTAATGGGATAATTTGCTGATCAAAGGGAGCCGTGCAGGAGCGTGATGAATTTGACACAACCCATTCGTTCCTAATTACGGGTGGCGTGCTAATGACTCCTGAATAACACCGTGCAGCAGGATACAAGTTTCAAAAAATGATCTTGCTCCAGCTCCTTCGGAGGGGAGAGCGCAGCCAGATTTAAGAGGAGACTTTTGTTCTCTGGCGGGCAGGTGGTTTCTGAAGTAAGGGCTGATTACAGGCAATGTGCTGTGTGCTTTTCCCTATGGAAAACTTCATCCCACCAGGACGAAGCATCTGTCCAGGACATGGCGTAACCCAAACCCGGGGCCTCTCTGGGACGCCGGGGGGCGGCTCCTGCCCGCCATTGTCAGACCGTGTCATTTTTTCCTGTAAATCTTGTAATTTCGTGCTTCAGAGCACAGCAAAGTGCGAGTCAGCAGGGAGGGAATGAAATCCCCCCGAGAGGCGGCGGGGCCCTCGCTCCCGCTGCCCCTTCCTGCGCGCCGTGGACCTTCCCACTCCCATCCCGCTCCCAGCCTGCTCCCCATCCTGCTCCCTTCCTGCTCCCCATCCCGCTCCCTTCCCACTCCCATCCTGCTCCCCATCCCGCTCCCATCCTGCTCCCCATCCCGCTCCCATCCCACTCCCCATCCCCCTCCCATCTTTCTCCCCATCCCACTCCCCCTCCCACTCCCCATCCTGCTCCCATCCCGCTCCCATCCTGTCCTGCTGCCCTTCGGAGGCCAGCCCAGCACTGGCCCGAGCTGCGTTCAGCTCATTCAGGTCATTTGCTGGCTCTGAGAAACTCCAGCGGTGTCGCGGGGATCCCAAAGCCGTGTCCAGCCCCGAGCTGTCCTCGCGTGGCCTGCGCGTGGCCGGGGTGGCTCAAGCCAGGGCGGGCGGGAGAGCGGCGCTTCTGCAGGGCAGCATCCCGGGATTGGAAATGGTGATCCCGGGATCAATCTGCCTGGCGTCTTGCCCCGCAGCCAGGATCTCCTCCTGCTTGATGTTCTCCATCCACTCCGGCTTTGGTCGCACTCACATGGGCTTTAGGATCAGCCTCCGGGGCCTGGCTGTCCCCAGGAGAGCGGAGCGAGCTCCCCAAGGAGCGGTGGCAGGGCTCTGGTTTTACCGAAGCGTCTTTTTTGGTTGTGTTTTGCCCATTTTTCTATGGCAGTTGGTTGAGTCGTCGCGTTCCTGTGCAGCAGCCGCCCGCGGATCCCAGAGGAGTTTCACATGGTGCGGACAGGGAAAGGCACCGAGTGAGCAGCCGGCAGCGCAGCGAGAGCGTGGGCAGCGGGAT
This sequence comes from Rhynchotus rufescens, assembly GCA_032273925.1. Taxonomy (NCBI): domain Eukaryota; kingdom Metazoa; phylum Chordata; class Aves; order Tinamiformes; family Tinamidae; genus Rhynchotus; species Rhynchotus rufescens. The sequence continues at coordinate 5,741 of JAVCKT010023948.1, forward strand.
GCCCCGGCGCTCGGCTCCGTGCTGCAATTCCCAGCATGGCTCCAGGAACCCGGCTCGGGGAGCGCCTGGGCCACCGCTCACTTTGCTCTGCTGCCCTGCTCAGGGAGCTGAGTGTCCAACAGCTCCGTTTCTCTCCGGAGCGCAGCACCAGCATCCGCACTGTCCATCCCGTATGGAAATTCCTGGGCTTTTGCAGGGCTGTTTGATGCTTCACGAGCACCCGCTTCGCTTCCTGCCTTGGCTGCATTTGGGGCACAGCTGCTGGACTGGGTCTTTCTGTACAAAACTATTTCTTTTTAATAAAACAGGCCGGGCCGTGTCCACCTTCAGGATGGACAGACCGCGCGCTGGCGTCTGCAGCAGAAAACCGTGACCGGCTCCTTCCCGAGCCAAAGTCAGTGCTTGCGAACGCCGGCTTTTGCCTGCGACTTTGTTCCCTGTGCGCTGCAAAGAGGGGCGGAAAATCCGCCCCCGGCAGCCCCTTTCGCCCGGCCGCCGCCTGGAAGCCGACGCGGTGATTTACGGCCGGGGTGTTGACAGCTCGGGGAACCCACATGCTGTTTGCAGCACCGCCAAGCTGGGCGCTGACCCGGCGCCCTCCGCCCCCCCGCCGGCTCCGCGCCGCAATAAAAACCCGTCGTGCCGGCAGCGCCACAATGACTTTGTTGTGCAGAGCCCTCCCCGAAAGGGGGAAGCGGGAGCAACCCCGTGCGCGCAGAGGGCTGCTCGGGAAGCGCAAGCAGGGAGCGCCCGAGGAGGCGCAGCCGGAGCAGCAGCCGGGGGGCCCCCCGCGCGGCTCCCTGTCCCCGGGGCTTGCAGCTCACTGCCCGCCTGCTCGCACTTGTTGCTCTCTCCTCAGCAGGGTTCTCTCCAATTCCACATTTGCAGGAGGCTGCTGCCCTGGGTCTGCTCACATCAGCTAGCGGCTTGCACTGACGCCCGTCCTTTTAACCATTTACGTTGGCTTTTTTCCCTCTTTTGCACGACAGCTCCCTCCTTCAGGCAAGACCCTTTGCAAACCAGCTCATGCTAAGCGCCAAACTGTCGTCAAAAGCAGCGCGCTGCACCTCGGGGCACTCGCCAGCGCTGCTAAACTTTGGCACGGCCGGGAACGCCGTCAGCTGCACCGAGCTGTTAGCGCAGGGCGGAAACCGCGCGGCGCGCGACCAAAATCCCGGCTGGCGACGGGGACTCCTGGTGCTACAATGTGACAATCAGCTGTATAATTAAATACATGCTGTGGCTCCAGGCATGTGGGTTGTCAGCTGCAGGAGAAAAACCCCGCGCGCCGTGCAGCAGCTCCGCGGGAGCGCTCGGAAGGACGAGCTCCGGCAGCAGCCACGATTCCTTTGGTTGCATCTGCTGGCAGCGCTGCTTGCAAAGGGGATGGAGGTGACACAGGGTGGGGAAATGGGCCAAATCTTGGAGAATTTCAGCCCTGCGTGATCTGTGGGAGGTTGTGCACAGGCCTTTGGCGCAGCGGGGAGGCTCCCCGCTAATCCCGAGGGCTCGGGAAGCAGCAGAGCCGGCTGGGGGCCGGTGCCCGCGCGCTGCCCACCCGCTGTGTCTCTTTTGCAGGCTCTCCAGGTGGCTCGACAGTTCCTGCTGCAGCAGGCCGCGGGGCTCAGCTCGCCCGGCGGCAATGACACCAAGCAGCCCGCGGTGCAGGTGAGGCCAGCACGCGCGCCCGGCCAGCCACAGGCCCCGTGCAGCTTTTCCGTAGCTCCCGACCAGCCAGATTCCCCTTGCAGCTTTTCCTTAGCTCCCTCCGCATCCCTCGCCTTTGGCTTTGCCCCAGCAGGGTTGTGGATGGGGCCAGGAGGGGCCCTTGAAACGCCCCAATGCCATCAGTGCTGGCCCCGGGATGGGTTTCACCTCGTGCCTAGGTGTTTTCTGCAGCAGACACCGGGCTTCAGTGGTGGGAGTTATCCTGGGAAAGACGGATCCGGGGTGCAATGTGTCCTGCTCCCCATGGGGACCTTCCCTTTGCTCCCTGGCCACTTCGTCTAGAAAGGAAAGGGCAGACAGGATGGATGGAAGGAGGGAGGGAAGCAAAGGACCTGGAGAACACAGAGGAGGGAGGAAAGAAGCAAAGCCCAAGTGAATGGGAAGCGACAACTTAAATAGCCATGCGGAGGGGCTCTCCCTTCAGGCTAATTAAATTTATCGGAGAACAGCAGGTTACCTTATTAGAGCCACGTGGGCTTAATTAACAAAGGGAAGTAATTAGCCCAAGCTCTGTGCAAGCTGGAGGTCCTGCCTGTGCCAGCAGAGCTGCCTTCCTCACCCACCATCTTCCTCGCCCCGCTCTCCGGGACGCAGCGGGGGCACTGGGGGCTTTGACCAGCTCTGCCAGCTGCCGTTGGCTCTTTCCTGTGTCCCCCATTGACCGCTGTTAGGGTGTGAACTGTGGAGCTGCATCTCCTGTGCAGAAACAGGGGGCTGCAGGATCCTGCTGATCCCTCTGGCCTTTCCCACCACCCGGCTCTGGAGCAGGGCTGCCGGGGCTGTTCCTGGGGCGCTGCTGTCCCCGCTGTCCTCCTGCGCCCATGCAGGCAGCAACCAGGCTGCAGCCCAGCCGGATCCAAGCGAGCAGCTTTGTTCCCTAGCGTGGCCGCAGGAAGGAAGCGCAGTCAGTGCATGGAAAATCTCTCGGAAGAACAAAGGCAGAAAGAGTGAAGTCAGATTCCGGTAAAGGGCGTCCTGCTCTCCTCGCCACCGCTTCCCTGCCCTGCGCTCTCCGTCTTCCCAGCCACGTGGCCGGCTTTTCCAGAGTTAACTCGGGCTGCCTTCCTCTCCCCGCTCCCTCCTCCTCCTCCCTTATGTGTTGCAAAGGAACTTGTGAAAGTGGCAGACGTGAGTCAGAAATAGCTCATAACTCAGCGGCCTCCCCCCGGCCCGCGCCGGCAGCTGGAGCGCGATCCCGCCGCGGGGAGATAGGGATTAAGCAGGCTCCTTTGAAAGGAAGTTTATCTAACGGCGGAGTGGTGTGGATGAGACTGGCCAGGACGGCTGTGCTGCCGCGGGGGGAGGACGAGGAGGAGGAAGGCTGCATCCTCCTCGATGCGGATCCCGCCCGGGGAGGGGGAGTGCGGCACAGGGAACCCGGCACAGGGAACCCGGCTGCCCAAATCCCGGCAGCTGGGGAGCGTGGGATCCCCATGGCCATCGCCCTTGTGGACTTGTCCTGCACGGGTGCAGGTGCACGGCAGCCTGCGGGCTCTGCGGTGGCAGAATGACCAATTCGGGGGCGTTTTGCAGGAACAAGGGGTTGCCGATGGTGCCCCAGGGCAGCGGCCGAGGTGTGCGGCCCCCTTGCTCGGGAGCTGCGGGGGAGAGGCAGCTTCTGAGCTTCCCTCTTGCGTCCCAGCCAAGGGCAGGTTTGCAGGAGCACCAGGGACCTGGCTGGGAAGCCAGAAGCGCCACGACATTCCCGCTGCTTCCACAGCTGCCGGTGCGTGGAGCGAGCCGCGCCAGGCCCGGATGGTGCCCCGGGAACGCGAGCGGAGTGGAGCGGCGCTCCTGAGCCCCAAGCAGGGAACTGCAGAGCTCCGCGGCCATCACCACTTTGGGTAGGAAACCGTGTCCCTGGCGGGTTAGCTGCATGAGGACAGTCTCACAGACAGTACTCCAGTTCCAGCTGCCTAAGAAGAGAGAAAACAACAACAAAAAACACCTGGATGTAAAACGCTTTTTTTTTTTTGCAACTTTAGAGCAATTAGAAACTCGGTAGTAATAGTTGCTGTTGCACCGGGGGCTTCGCGCTGCTCGCGGCTTGCGCAGCGCTGCTCTCTCCGGCGCGCTCGGCCCTGGACCCCGCTCTTGGTGCCGCTTGGAGGCTGCAGGACCCGCCGAATCGTCGGGTGTTAGGGAGTGTCGTGGCTTTTCCCTTCCCACAGCAGGAATGGGGGATCCCGGCACAGCTGGGGAAGGCAACTCGCTGCAGTCCAGGAGTCTCCGCGACGGGAGCGGGGATGACGGGCACCGGGGGAAGGGAGAGGAGTTGGGAGCAAACTGCGGGAAATTGCTTTTCTTTTGTCCGCCCTGGCGGGGAGGCCGCTGGAGCGGAAAAGTGTATTTTGTTGATTTGAAACTTGCGTGAAATGGGTAATGAAGACGGATCAATAGGAGCCCTGCTCCTTCGCTCCGCGGGCAGGCGCGGCTCTGGCGGCCGCGCGCTTGCCGTGAGCTTGTGCCCTGCTCGCGCCCGCTGCGACGGCCTCGCGAGGCCGCCGAGCCCGGGCAGGCTTTGCTGGGTGCCCGGTGCCCTTGCAGGTGCACGGAGCCAGGGGGGTTGCGCCAGGTCCTGTTTGTGGGTCTGAAGGGGAGCCACTCACTCGGCGCGAGCGAGGTAGCACTTCAGGAGCCGGGTTTTAGTTGCAGAGCTGAGCTTGCAGGAGGAGACTTTATTCCCATATAACTGCCCCAGCCTCCCGTGGGAGCACGGCCAGCTCCCTGGGAAAGTGCCACGCGTGAGTAACGGCTCATGTTGGAGCCGGAGGTGAGCGCACGGGTGCCTGGATGCCGAGCAAGCCGCCGGCTCCCTCCTGGCATCCGGAGAGCCCAGCAGCCGCGTCCCGTGTTGCATCCTGAAGGCGCCACTAGTCTCCTCAGCTCCAAGTTTGGGAATCCTGTCTCCTCCCAGGAGCAGCCGGACGTCATGAACTCCCGGGCAGAGGGGACGTCGCATTCCCCGAAATCTGCTTCCCGTTAAGAGCAAACCCCGCCGCTTTGCTCCCAGCCCGGCTGCGTTCCGCCCGGCCAAACCCCGCTCCGCTCAGCTGGCTTGGGCAGAGCTGCTCCGTGCTCCCTGGAACGCCAAGATTCCCCTTTAATACCCGGCTTGTTTTCCACCCACCGCCTGCTTATCCACCCCCTCCCCGACCGCTCCATTCTCCAACGCGGAGGGATTACAACCAAGACAGCCTGGAAAATCAGCCCCTCGAGATGGGGCTCGCAGCGCGCAGATCCGGCGTCAGGGCTTTTTGTTCGACAGCCAAAGCTGTTAGTAAGCAGTTTTGCGGGGTGGCAGGAGGCCAAGGCGTGAGTCAAGCCCTGCTGTAACTCGCTCGCCGGCGGATGCCAGCTCATGACACACGCGCGGGCCCTTCTTGGAGAGAAGCAGCCCGTGCTCCCAGTGACAAATCCCAGGCGTGCCCGGGGATGATGCTGCAGGCAGGAATTGCAGCGCGGGGGAGAAGGAGCGTTTGAAAAGATCCTAGTTGGGTGCCAGGCACGGTGGTCTCCGCAGGGCTCCTCCTGCACCACATTGGGGCTTATTTGGGCTTTTTTGGGTTCGGTGCTAGATGCTGGAGAAGGCTCCAGCTGTTCCAGGCTCATAACTGGGAAACGACCAAGCCGGGTTTATCCCAGATGGTGGAATCAGCAGATCCCGGCCAGCACGAGGAGCCGCGGGTTCCTCGAGGAGCCGCTTCCCCACGTCAGCGTGGCATCCCGGCGCGCACGGGGAGCGAGCCATTTAATGCACACAAAGGTTGTATGAAAATATAATTCTGCTTTTGTTAGCAGCCATCAAACTCTAAAAAGCGTCGCTTTTGTTTTCTTGTAACATTGTGAAAACCTCGTGTCGGATCGAGAGCTGGGGCCCTCTCGACTAATCGCCTCTCCTTTGTGTTTTTAGATTATAGGGGCAATTAGTGTTGTCAAAACCTCTGGCAATTCTCTTTGCTCTTGACAGGGTGTCAGTCCGCTGGGCGAGAAATGGAAGGTGTTATAACTCTCCAGTAATTAGAGTGCCTCCGATTGGAAAATGCCGGCAAACGCGGAGGAGCGGCCGCGCGTGGGGGCGGGGAGCCGGCCGGGCGGGGGGGCTGGATGCAGATGAGCAATTAATTAGGGGCTCTCATTCCTAGGGGCTCTCATTCCCCCGCGTTGCGAGCAGAGGAATGGGCCGAGGGAAGCGGGCGGGCTGCTCCCGGCGCCCTGGGGCACTTGCGAGCCCCCCAGATGTTGCCGGGTGCCCAGCACAGCTGGCGGGAGCTGGCGTCTATCCCAGGGGAGCCTCGCGCTTCTCCTGGGCTCGCGGTGGCCGGGAAGGCGGCCGGTGTGGCGGCCTGCCCTGCGAACGGCGCCGTCCCCGGGGCCGCTTGCCCCGGCTCCAGGCGCGGGTGCCCCCGGGCAGCCTTGGGCGCGGGCGCCCTGCAATTAATAAATAACCCGGCAAGGAGGCCACTGGGGTGGGATCGGCCGCAGCAAATGAGGCCGGGACCACTTGCGACACCTCCCCGCAGCGAAATGCCTGAGCAAACAGATAAGCCTCTGCTATCGCCCTTGAAGGCCGGCGCGCTGGGGCACCCGCCGCAGAGGGGGCAGCACGTGGGGATCTTCCCCTCGGCCTCTTGGAGGCTGTGGGGGTCCGATTTGGAGAGTTTGGCCTGGGATGGGTCCTGGGATAGGTTCTGTGCCCTGGGATCCGTCACTTGGCACATTCCCCTGTGTATCATAGCCGCTGCAGGGGTTGGCGGGTGTTCCTCACCTTCCCTGCCCCGGCACAGTGATTCTGGCCTTGCCAGGGTCAGCCGGAGGGAAAAGCTTGGTTGTGCTGATGGAAAAGCCGTCATCCTCTTCCTCCCCACTCGGATCCTCCGAGCGCTGGGCTTGGGTACCTCCCTGCACTCCAGAAGCTTTGCCCTGCTCTGCCGGGGATGAGAATGTTCCCCGTGCTGCCAGTTCTCCAATTCCCGCTGCTGAGCTGCATTCCAAGCAGGGAAAAAGCAGTAGCCCCCAACCTGCCTCCATCATCCCGCTGCATCCCGCTCTGCGTGCCAGCGGCCCAGGCCATCTCCAGGATCAAGGACTAACCCCTTCTCCCTCCCTTCGCCATCTCCCCGCTCCTCCCCTGTCCCCGGGGCCGGCGGGCGCCGCGTGGCGGGTTTGTCCCCATGGGACGTGACGTGTCGCCGCCGTCCGCAGGTGCCCGTGTCTGTGGCCATGATGTCCCCGCAGATGATCACGCCGCAGCAGATGCAGCAGATCCTCTCGCCGCCCCAGCTCCAGGCCCTCCTGCAGCAGCAGCAGGCCATAATGCTGCAACAGGTACGGCCCCTTCGCGCGGGTGAGAGGTGCTCTTTGCCTGCCACGCGCCTGGCTTTTCCCTCCTCTGTTTCCCTGGGGATCAGCCTGTGCCATGCCAAGGGATGCAGTGTAAAGCCTGGCCCGAGCTTGCAGCACCGCACAGCCCTGCTCGCCGCGCAGTTTGGAAGCTCAGGACGGAGCGAGCGCTGGCACCAGGGACGTTTGGGGCTGCAGCTTTCAGCAGGCAGAGCTGGGAGCTTTTGGGGCAGGTGCCTGGGTGCCAACCTTGAGTCCATCCACTTTCCAGAAGAATCTACAAGGGAACGAGGAGCAGAGAGGGAGGGAAGAAAAAAAAAAGAAGAAAAAAAAAAACCCTCTAAACTACGAAGCAAAACAGGCTGCTTAGGTAAACAGCTCGGCTGGGGAAGGAGCGATGCTGATGCCGCAAGCATCACCCTCCCCACCCTTCCTCCTGCCTCCCGTACCTGTTTACTCCAAACACGCCGATAAGGATTCAAGGTTGGCCCCAGGGAAAGAACAAAGGGTAAACACTACCCTGGGTGGGTCCTGCTCTGAGCCGCTCTGGAGCCGGATAAAGAAACACGTTTGACTGCAAATTAAACAACCCAGGCCGGAATAGCTCGCATTCTCCACCAGAAGAAAACCAAACATCACACCTCTCACCCCTGACCCAATGTTCCCGCGGCCGAGGCGCAGGGACCCGGCTTTGATTGGCTTTGGGGTAAACACGGAGCCTTTCCAAACCTGTCGGCCGGCACAAAAAGCAAAGTTGCTGCTGTCAGCGCTGTCAGCCCCGAGCTGATAAAGGCTTCCCGGCATCTGCAGGGGCATTCCGGAGGAGCCGGTGTCTCCCTGCGCCGAGGGAGGAGGCAGGGAGGCCGCTGACCTCCCCGCAGCCCCCGCCCGCACACAGCACATCCATCACCCACAGTTTATTTAGCGGGGCCGGGGCGAGAGCTGCCGTCCCCGCCGGCACGTCCCGGCGCTGCCTCCCTGGGAGCCCTTTGGGGGGATCTCTGTGCTGCCTTGCAGGGAAGCTGCCCCGGGGCTGGCCCCCTTAGCCTCCCTTTCCCTGGCACCGAAAGCGAGGGGCCGTGAGGGTTGCCAGCTGTGCCTCAAATCTGCCCTCGCCGGCTTCCCACCGCTCTCGGAGCGGCCGGGGTGGCTGCGCCGGGAGCAAGCCCAGCACACGCGCGTCATGCCCGGGATCCGGGGAGCCGGGAATGGCCAAAAGCAAAGGGCAGCATTGCGCTGTGCCCTTCGGGGTTCCTTTCTTGCTTCGCTGTGGGGATCCGGAGCCCTTAGGCGCCTCTAGGAGCGTGATCCCAACTTTCATTCTGCAGCTCTGAAGGCTCTGGGTGGATGCTTCTCCACTCAAGTGTCCCAGGATCCTGGGGCTCCCGGAGCTGGTGAAACCTGCAGCAAAGAGGGCGCAGGGCAGGGGCTTACGCTAGGCAGCGAGAGCCGAGTGGATATTTCCGCTGCTAAACCTGGCCTGCTTTCTCCCTCCCAGTTCCAGGAATATTACAAGAAGCAACAGGAGCAACTTCACCTGCAGCTATTGACACAACAGCAAGCCGGAAAGCAGCAACCCAAAGAGGTGAGCTCATCCCGCCGGGTCCCGTGGGCTGCGATCCCATCTGGATCATGGTGAAAGGAGGGAACAGCACAAAACGGGGTGTGCATGAGGCCCGGATGAGCCCTGGGAGCTCCCCGTCCCGGTGGCTTCAGTGGTGCTGGACCCTTGGTGCCGTGCATGGACGTGCAGGTGGGACATGAGCAAACATTGGTGGAGTCTGACCTCTGCAATGGCTTCAGGAAGGGGGAAAAAGCCCTTTAGTCTTGCTCTGAGTGGGGAATCCTTAAGGAAAGGCCTTTTGGGGCAGAAAGGGGCCAGCTTAGCCCTTGCCGAGCCCATCCAGCTGCACAGCAGCACCCATGAGCAGGTCAGGTAGAAACCCCCCAGAGGCCTTTTTTGCACCAGGAAAAAGCAGATCTGGCAGAACCAACACACTGTACAAAATCACCCCGGCTCCAGCAAAACACTTTTGTGTGTTTGGGCAGGGAGAGGCTCAGGCCAGGGCCGGTGCTGGCCGCCACGGTGAGCCTGGTGGCATTTTACCGGAACAGACCCTTTGCTGGGGGGGCCGTTGCGTGAGCAGCGAGGTGTTTGTGCTGCTGGGATGACATCAGCCTGGCATAAGTGCATTTACACAACAGGTTTTATTGCCGTTTCTCTCATGAGCAGCCGCCTCGGTGTTGTGGCTGTCTCAGCAAAACGCTGCCCGTGGCCCGGTCGTGGCTCCGGGCCGGCCCCGACATGCGGCAGGGAAGGGGCAGCACTCGGGCATCACCCTCACTCCTGTTTTATTTCCTGTCCCGGGACCCACCTGGGTGCAGGGCAGCGCTGGGGGCTTTTTCTTGCGTCCACGCTTCCCGAAACGCCTGTCCATGTGCTGGATTTGTCCAGTGCTTTTGCTGCTTGGAGCGTTTGGGGTTGGAGGAGGAGGTTGGAATTTGGAGGCCGAGCACGTGCTCAGCTTGGGGCGCAGCCCTGCGGGGCCAGCGCCCACTGCAGCCTTCCGTAGACTTTGAGCCCGGCTTTCCCTGCGGGCTCGCGCCGTGTTTGCACAGGGGTCAGGTTTTATCAGAGCCAGCGCCGGGAGCAGCCGCGTGTGCTTGCATGGACACAGATCTGAGCTTCCTCATGGGCCACCTTCCTGGCCACGGCTCCGGTACCATGAAGGTCCAGCAAAGGGGGTGCTAAGAAAGTTAAAAGCACATATTAACTTCTGATGAAACCTCTGAAGGATGGTCGGGGCAAACGGGAGGCCTGCGGGCTACATGCTTGCCGCGATGACATCATTTCCCACTGTGGAGCCAGGAATAGCTGGAGCATCTTCAGCATCTCCATGCCCAGCTCATGTCGGTTCCTCTGGACAGAGCCACGGTGGGATTTTGTTCCCGACCGTTGGAGAGTCCCCAGAGTAGAAGAGCCAGAGAAGTGGGAGGGAGGAGGATGGGAACATGGCAGAAGCCCGTGCTGGAGCGTGTCCTGTCCCAGAGGATGCGGGATGGGATTTGCATGCATCCAGGCCAGGAGCTGCCCACCCAGGCAAAGGGAGTGGCCACATGGGGACAGGTTGGGGACAACCACCCGCCTGCCACCAGGCATCCTGCCCCCCTTCCTAGAGGCTTCTGCCCTGTTGTGCAAGGAGGAAACGCCAGCCAAGCAAAGCCTGGCCATGTCCCACGTGCTGGCGGAGCGTGAAACTTGGGTGCTGGCGGGATGGCTTGGCCGGTCCTGTGCCCTGGTGCCCAGGTCCCATGGCTGGAACATCCCCTCAGCTGCTCGTCCTCCCTAAGGCAGCAGTGGGAGCCGGGCTGGGGGAAGGTGCCTGCTGTGTGGGGGTGCTCTTTGTGCTCGCCAAGGGGCCCTTCCTCCCCCTCCTCCTCCTCCTCCTCCGCTCGGCGGCAGCCTCCCCCGTGTCCAGTGGGGCCGGCGAGGGGGGCAGCGCGCGGGGGCCCTGCCTGGCAAGCAGCCCCGGCGTCAGCTTAATGAACTGCTCCTGTCAGTCCCGAGTGTCACGCCGAAACTCCTCCTGATGTGCTCATAAATCAAAGTGACGGCGCCTCTTACCCCGCGCGCTGCACCCGCTCAGCTGCAGCTAATGCAGGAGCGCGGGCAAAGCGCGTTAAGGCACCGGCCCCCCCGGCCCCTCCAAGCCCCCCGCCACGAGAGCCACGCGGGGACACGGAGACCAAAGGCGGCATCCCCTCCCTGTGCAGCTGACTGGTGCCAGGATGGGGAATGATTTTGTGGTTTCAGATTTTCATTTGCACACAGATAAGGTTTGGGCTTCACTGCTTCTGCTCGTGCTGCTGTCACTGTGAGTGGGGAGGTGTCCGGAGGAAGATGGGATGGTGGAGCTGCCTCCGGGGTGTCCCCAGGGACATCCTCTTGGTGCAGCGAGTGCTGGAGAGCGGGGAGGGCGCAAGGCTTTGGAGGAAGGAGCTTTGAGTGGTGCCTTTACTGTGGAGTGGCCGAGGCCTGGGAGGAGGCAGAGAGGATCCGGCCCTGGAGGCAGCTCCTGGGGGCTTTAAACACTCGCTGTGCCTTGAAGAGGGCTGAGAATCCACCTGGAGCTGCAGCAAGTTTGCAAGGTATCTCCTGAATCCTCTCTGCTCTCCGGAGCTGCTCCGTGGCATCAGCGGGAAGACGCCCCATGCCCAGGGGATCAGAGCTCGCCGCGCCGCACGGCTGCGGGTTGCAAGTCCCTGTGCAGGACGTGTCTCTCTGCAGAGCTCAAACACTCGCCCCAAAAATGCCAGCACCGAATGCATAGCCAGGCACCCCACGTCCCAGCACGCAGCGGCGCTCGAGGGGTTATGGAGCCACCCCGCTAACGAGAGCGGCGGCCCCAGCAGCTCCCCTCGCCCGTTAGCAGCTGCCCTTCCCGTCCCTAATTGAATTCTCTCCCCTTCAGTTAATTCTCATGGATTTCCCGGAGCCTCCCCAGGGATGGGTCCTGCCTAACTAGTTGAGGGCCAGCTGCAGTGCAGCCGGCTCTGGGGGAGGCTGCCAGAGCCTCGGCTGGGGGGACCCCGCAGCAGGGACAGGCTGGGGGTGACATCCCGCATGCTCCCGTCCAGAGCCACGGATCAGGGCTTTGTGCCCTCCCCAGCGAGAAGGGGCATCTCGACATGGTCATTTTGGGGCTGTTAAGGGTATTTCTCGCTGGCACGAGGCTGCCCTTTCCGGGCGCTCGGCCGTGGTGCCGGGCGCTCAGCACGCGCTTCCGAGCCCCGGCGCGGCGCAGCCCCCGGCTGCCGCCCGCGGCGTTCGCTCAGGCAGCGCCCGGCTCTGCGCGCTCGCGCACTTCCCTGTTCTTTTCTTTTTTTTTCTCCTTTTCCTCTCTCGCTTCCCCTCCTCTTCCGAGAGATCAAAGCCTCCGCCTGGCACGGCGGCGAGCGGAGCAGGCGGCGCGGCCTGCGGAGGGAGGCCCCGGCGCTGCCTCCCGCGGCTGCTGTCGCGAGCAATAACGCGGCTTCGCTTCCCCCTTCCGCTTCCCAGCAGCCGCTCGGGAACAAGCAGCTGGCCTTCCAGCAGCAGCTCCTGCAGATGCAGCAGCTCCAGCAGCAGCACCTGTTAAACCTGCAGCGACAAGGGCTCGTGAGCCTCCAGCCGGGCCAGGCCTCCGTCCCGCTGCAGAGCCTCCCCCAAGGTAAGCGCGGGGGCTTGGGCTTGGCGGCGCTCGGCAGCAAGCGCTGCTCCTAAAATAGCCGAGCTGCTCGTTCCTCCTAGGAACAGCCTTGGCTGCACGCTTAGCACGCGCTTGCCGGAGTTCAGGGCTCGCCTGCTGCGCAGGGGGGACAGGGGGACGTCGGCGGAGCCGCGCTCCCCGCTCCGAGGGCTGGGAGAGGCCGGGGCCGGCAGGGAGCTGCGCCGCGCCGCGCTCGCCGCAGGCTCCGGGGGTGCCCGTGGCGCGGGGCCGCGCTCCCTGCTCACCGCGGGGCGTTCTGCCTCCCTCGCCGCAGCCGTGTGCCCCTCGGACCTCCAGCAGCTCTGGAAGGAGGTCACCGCCAGCCAGCCCGTCGAGGACAGCATCAAGCAAGAGGGCCTCGACCTCACCACCAACACCTCCAACTCTACCTCGTTTCCGGCCGCCAAGGTCTCGCCCCCCATTCCCCATCACTCTCTGCCCAATGGCCAGAGCGCCATGCACACGCCGCGAAGAGACAGGTAGGTGCTGCCGCGGAGCGGGGGCACCCCTGGGAGCGCCCCGGGACGGCGCCGCGAAGCGCTCACAGCACAGGCCCCTGTCCTGCCTTGCAGCTCTTCCCACGAGGACGCGCCCGGCTCGCACCCGCTCTATGGCCACGGCGAGTGCAAGTGGCCCGGCTGTGAAACCCTCTGCGAGGACCTGGGGCAGTTTTTCAAGTAGGTGCCCGCCGGGCTCGGGGCCGCGCGGGGAAGTGGGGACAGAGCGCGCAGGAGGAGGAGGAGGAGGAGGAGGAGGATGCAGGTGGGGGAGGCAGCGCGGAGAGAGGAGGAGACAGATGGCAGCGCGGCCGCCGCTGACACCACTCGTGGGCTCTGGCGCTGACTGATTAACTCCGCTGTCTGCGAGCCCTCCGCCAGCGTCAGGGTCAAACAAATTGTTTTCACGCTTCGTCAGAGGTTTACTTAATTAGTTCATTTGCAATTAGATCTCTTTGTAGCCGGGATTTTTAGCAAAGACATCAGAAGGAACTGACGGGCTTTCTTTTCTTCCCGCTTTTCCCCCTGCCTCGCTTGCCGCGTCCCTGCTCCGAGTGGCCGTTGGGGGAGTTGGGGCTGCGAGGCGGCGGGTGCCGCACGCTTGGCTCTGGCTGCACCGAGGCGGGCGGTGGACGCTGCCATCCGCAGCCTTCATCCTCGCCAGCCTTCATCCTTTGCAGCCTTCATCCTCGCCAGCGGAAACAGGCAGAGCCGGCGGGTGCGGGATGGGCTCCGGCTGCAGGAGCAGGTTTATCCCAAGGGAAAACCATGCCGGAGCCACAGGCTGCCCAAGCAGGCCTGGCTGAGGAGGAGGAGGAGGCGCCGAAGGGCGGCTGGCGAGGCCGGGCAGCGTTGCCTGGTGGCTACCGGACGTGCTAATGAGTCAGGCTCCTGCCGGCCCCTTTCCCTGCCGCTGGGTCGCTGTGGGAGCCTGGATAAGGCCTCTCCTCGGGGCTGCCGGCGCGTTCGTGTGGCACGGGGCACATGAGCAGGCAGGTTTGGGAAGCGTCGCAAATCCTGCAGTTTTCCCAGTTGCTGGGAGCGCAGGGCTGCCGCCGGGGCGGCTCGCGCGCACGCGGGCTTGGCAGCCGGGCCCGGTTACCTAACTTGTTTTTGCAAGTCAGGGCTGGATTTTTTTTCGCAAACCGGCTGCCCAGGGAGCCTCCCGGTGCCGTGCGTGTCCAGCACCGCTGCGGCGGACGCTCCCTGCACAACCTCTCCTGGGATGTCTCTGCACAAACATCCTGCTCTTGCTGGGAGCTGAGAGCATCCAGGGGCACTGGACAGTCGCTATTCCCACCTCGCTGTCCCCTGGGTTTCCCCGCGGGGCAGAGCTCTTGCCTTTGCCCTCAAGGAACGGGCCCTGCTGGGGTGCCAGGCTGGGAACTTGCAAGCAATGCACACATGTGGTTCAGTGCCGTGACTGCCCCGGGCACGTGGGCAGCACGTGCTGCAGCTCGGGGTGTGCAGGGACGTGCACGACCTGCTCGCGTGGCCCTTTGCATCCCCACCAAGGCCTCCCGAGGAGGGAGGATGGCAGAGACCTGGCGTGCTTGTATTTGCAAGGAGCACCCTGGAAATGCAGCCCCTGCCCGCAGGGCCTTCCGGAGCGGGTGTAAATAGAGCTGCATAAGGCTGCCTTTGTCCTGGGAACCTGCTCTGCTGGTCCGGTGGGTCCTGCTCCGAAGCAGGATTTCTCTGGGAGTTTAATGAACTGGCTGCTGCTCTCGAGCACCCCCAGTGCTGTCCCTGTGTCCTCAAGTGCAGGGGACCTGGTGCCGGAGCATTCAGGCAGCAAGCGCGCGGGGATGGGGCAAGTGGCCCCCATGTCCCCACGAGCCGGAGCCGATCCCAGGCGTATCCCCGGGACTAGGGTGCATTTCTGGTGCACCCCGGCGCGAAACCTGCCCTCTTCCCCTGCAGACACCTCAACACGGAGCACGCGCTCGATGACCGGAGCACGGCGCAGTGTCGCGTGCAGATGCAAGTGGTTCAGCAGCTGGAAATACAGGTGGGTGGGAGCAGAGCCCCGAGGACGGCGGCTGCACCGCGCGCTCCCCGCCGGCCCCGGAGTGCCCGGGCTGCCGCAGTGGGGACGCGGGACGCGCTTGTGGCGCGCCAGCCTCCTCCGGCTGCGAGCGCTGGGACTGGCAGTGCTGCGCAAATCAGGCCACTTATGTAGGTGACTAAGTACGGCCTTTGGAGTCTAACTCGAGGAGCCTATTTTTGGAAATCTCGCTCTTTAAATAGTGCCTTTCCCACCATCGCTGGCTCCCCTAAGTGCCTGGCCTAGCTTGGTTAATAGAGAAGGGAGGGAAGAATGGGAAGCAACAGAGGTTTTGCCAGAGCTTTGGAGGGAAAAGGTCCCTGGACAGGTCAGTGGGACGGGACAGGCAGCGTTGGAAGCTGCCAGGGGTGGAAATAACCCGGGATGAAGCCAGAGGGGCCTCTGCCAGCAGCGCACAGGGAGATCGCAAAGCCACCGAATCAAACCGTGTGCTCACAGCCCGGTCCCCAGCGCTCGCTAAAGCGAAAGGTTGAAAGCAATTACTGGAGCTTAAAGAGGGAGGGAGGGGAAGGGGAAAGGGGGGGAAGGAAAAAAAAGAAACCTGAAGGGCTAGCAGAAGGGCCGCGCGCCGCGAGCGGGGCCTGCCACCCGAGCGAGCAATTAGAAAGTTTGCAGCGCGAGCTCCCGCTGTGCCGGCGCGGCGCGGCCGCGTCACGAGGGGAGAGCTGTCAGCTCTAATGAGCGCGGCCGCGCGAGCGCTGAGCCCCGCGCAGAGCGCCCGGCTCGCGCCCGGCTCCGCGCCGTTAACCCCTTCGGCTGGCGGCGGCCGCGGGTGTCAGCTCCCATCGCCAGCGCCGCGCTCACGTGCCGCCCCGGTGCCACGGCCAATATTTCACCCTTGCCCGCACCCGGAGGAGTCAACGCGTGGGCAGGGAGGGCGCAATTACAGCAATGTGGTGCGTCCCGGGGATGGATGGATGGATGGATGGATGGATGGATGGATGGATGGATGGATGAATGGGTGAATGAATGGGTGGAAAGACAGATGGAAGGATGCACAGATGAACAGAAGGGCAGGTGGCAGGACAGATGGATGGATGGAAGAATGGATGGACACGAATGGTTGGAAGGATGGATGGAAGAATGGGTAGAGGGATGGATGGGTGAAGGAATGGGTGGGTGAAAGGACAGGTGGATGGATGGAAGAATGGATGGATGGAAGAACAGATGAAAGAATGGATAGGCATAGAGATGAATGGGAGGAAGGAAGGAAGAAAGGAAGGAAAGAAGGAAGGAAGGGTGGATGGAAGGAAGGTTAGGACGTCCCTGTGGCGCCTCCGCCGCTCCACCTCTCTCATGCTTCCCCCGGGCAGCTGGCGAAGGAGAGCGAGCGGCTGCAGGCCATGATGGCCCACCTGCACATGCGACCGTCGGAGCCGAAGCCGTTCAGCCAGCCTGTAAGCGCCCATGTGCGTTGGCCTCCCTGCCCTCGCCCGACTCCTCGGCGCCGGCCCCACCGGCGCCCGGCTCCCCTTGCCCACCTGCGCTGCCTCTCTCCCTGCAGCTGAACCTGGTCTCCAGTGCCAGCCTTTCCAAGAGCACTTCCGACACCTTTCCCGACGGCTTACCTCACCCACCCACCTCCGCCACCGCCCCCATCACCCCCCTGCGCCAGGGCCCCTCCGTCATCAGCTCTTCCACTTTACACAACGTGGGGCCCATCCGCAGGAGAAACTCGGAGAAGTTCTGTACGCCGATCTCTTCAGGTGAGCTCAGGGCCGAGCCGGGGACCTTCATCCCGCACCCACGTGCTGGAGTGCCTGCCTTCATCTCCCCTTCCTCTTCTCCGCAGAACTTGCACAGAATCACGAGTTCTACAAAAACGCCGATGTGCGGCCGCCCTTCACATACGCCTCACTCATCCGGCAGGTGAGTTTTCCCCTTGCTCTGCAGTTCGGTCCCTCGTCGGGCCGGCAAGTTTGGGCTTTCCGGGTAATCCTCTTGTCTTTTTTTTTCCCCCCCACTTTCCTATTTGCCAGGCCATCCTTGAGACCCCAGACAGGCAGCTGACGTTGAACGAAATCTATAACTGGTTCACGCGGATGTTCGCCTACTTCAGGAGGAACACGGCCACCTGGAAGGTAGAGCCGGCTCCGCGCCACGGGCACGGGCCCGGGGACCTGGCGCCGAGTGTGCCCTTGGCACTCTGGCACCCCAAGCGCTCCAGATGCTTGAGTGACTCTGGCTAAAGGAGCTGCCAAGTCGGGACGCTGCTGGCCCGGAGATGGTGGCAGGATCTTTGGCCACCACCATGCCAGCATCCTTCCTCCTCCCAGTGTCTCACCCAGGCATGACCCGCCAGACACACAGCTCTGAGCAAGGCTTCTGGGGGACGCGGGAGAGGATTTTGTGGGTAAATCCGAACATTTTAGCCCTGAAGGGCACCTCTGGAATTCAGGGCGGCTTGGGGAGGTTGGTGGGACATGGCCTGGCCTGCCAAGGCTGCGCTGCAGCAGCTGGCGCCTTCCTGCAGCCAGGAGCTGGGGCTGGAGCGGAGCCAGCACGTCTCCGCGCCAGGAGAAGGGTAAAAGAGAAAAGCGAGACACTCGAAATAGCAAATAAGGTTAATGATAACCTGGGGGCTGGTGTCAGTGCGCACAGCAGATCAGAGCTGCCTCTGCCAAGCTGCAAGACGCTGCGGCCGCGGCTTGGGAGCCGGCGCGAGGCAGCGGATGCTCCTCCAGGAGGAGGGGAAGGGGAGCGCGAGCTGCTGGATGAGGTTTCTAGGATGCCGCGGGGTATCCTTGGTTTATCTTCCATCCGTAAAGAGCCTCCTTTCCCCGTCACCTCTTGCGTGCCCTGCGCAAGGGCTTTCATCTTGCAGCGATCCCTGCAAGGGGCTGTCACAGAGCCTTGCGGTTCTGGCTTTTCCTGCGCCTTGGGAGCACCACCAAGAGGGACACGTTCGTATGCGCAGGGACCGGGAGGTCTGGGGACTGATCTTGGTTTTCCAGGTCCTTTTTTTGCCATTTTTTAGAGATGTGGGTGGATAATGGAGAGTGAAGGCTGCTGTTCAGCACCTCAGCATTAGCTTTCCAGGGCCACTGCGCAGGACACTTCTCTATTCTCCTTTATTTCAAAATTGCCAAATCTGAGAGAAAAAAGAAAAGCTCAGATGAAAGGGATAGTTGTGAAAGGAGGAGTTATGGCCCCAACCAGGTTTTATTTATTGTTTCCTGCTGCATGTGTTTGCTCCGGCACAACTTCCTTCAGCTCCAGATAGCGGCAAGCAAGGCAGGAAAGGAGAAATGCAAGTTTAAAAGTTAAAAGCAGATAAAAGCAACCCCCAAACCCACCTCAGACAAACAAGAGGCCAGAGGGGCCCCGGCGCGTGGTGAGGGTTGGAAGGAGCCGCTTCTTCCAGAGCGGCTGTTGCGGCTCCGAGCGCCGGGGACGGGACCCTGCCTTGGTCTGGAGTCCCCCTCACGGTACATGGGCAGTATTGCAACGGGAGCATCGCGCTCGGAGCGGGAATGGAGCCGGGAGCCCTGTCCCCGCTCCATGCTTTCCCCATCTGCAGATTGCTGAAAACTGCCTTTTCTCCTTCATTTTTTTTTTTTTTTTAATTAGATGAAAAGAATAGATATTTGGGTGGTTTTTTTCTCTTTTTTTTTTGTGGCTTAGCTGCATCTCAGACCACTGAGGTTGCAAAGTCTGAGTGGAGCTTCCCCAACCCTTTCCTCTTCCTTTTTGCTGCTCTTTGCTTTTTCCTGCCCAAAAGGGTTGGGAAGGGACTGGGAAAGGTGGCTGCTGGTGATTCCCCTTGGATTTGCTGTTTCCAAAGCCAAGGTTTTTGGGAAGGACGACAGGGGGGATACGTAGGAATAAAATGGCGCGTTTCTGTCCCGGTTTCCCTGCCCTTTGGTGCGAGGCCGGGGGCCGCCGCGCTCCCCGGCAGGGCAGGGCAGTGGGAGTGGGGCTAGGGGCCCAGAGCAAACACCATTAGAAAAGGCAAAGAGGAGAAGCAAACAGAGGAGCCGCGGCCTGTGCTGAGCAAACAGCTGTGGAAATCCAAAAGCCGCATCCAAGGGAGCCGCCGGAGCCGCGCGGGGTGGGAGCGCTGCCTGGCCCCGGGGACCCTCCGCACGTCTGAGTCACGTCGAGGAGCCCAGTGACCACGGAAGGTTTGCATCCAGCGGTGCAAGGGCTGGGCAGCTTTGGCCTTGCTGGTGCCCAGGGTGCCTTTTTGGTTTCCGTCTCCTCGGGACGTTTGTCCGGCCGGTGCCTCCCCATGCGAGTATGGAGAGGCCGGTCCATCTGCGGGCACAGTGCCCAGAGCTTTCCCTCCTTCCTTGAGTGCTTTGGGAGATGTTTTGGAGAGGCAGGAATGGAAAAACCTAGCAGTGAGAGAGCACCCTGAGTCAGCTCAGAGCCTGCAGGTTCCCCCGTGACTTGCCCATATCCGCAGCTCCCCGTGCACCGTAGCCACGAGATGGTTTAGCCTTCACGCTGCCCCAACCCCTTTGCACCAGGAAGGGGAACGTCCCCAGAGCCCTCTGCAAAGTGTCCCCATGGTTGGTTGTCCTCGGAGCCCTCTGCCGAGTGTCCTCATGCCTGATTGCCACCGGAGCCTTCTGCAAAGTGTCTCCATAGCTGGTTGTCACCAGAGCTCTCTGCAGAGTGTCCCCGCGCTGGGTCTTGGCACTGGGCACGCAGCACAACCCGCGCAGGGCAGACGCACGGGGGCCTGGGCAGGGAACCCGGCTGGCTTTGCTTCTGCCCCTACGTTACAAACCAAAGTGTGTGTTTGGGCGCGGGGGGGCAGCCCAATTTGATGAGTTTCCAGGAACTCTTGACACTTTCCCACCTTGGGGGTGGCCCAGTCCTTGTGTCTCCTTTCGCCTTGTTGTCTTGGCCAGCTCCTTTGTTTATACAGCCCCCGTTCGACCTTTCAAATTGCTGTTAATGTTTTAGCGTAACGAATTAGTCTCTCATCACGAACCAGGACTTGGGGAAAAAAAAAAAAAAAAAAGCTGGAAAAAAAAAACCCCCTCCGAGGCCAACTTCCTGAAATTGGGGTCATTCTCATTTGCAAGGCAGAGAATCTGAGAACCTTAATGCAAGGAAATTTATTCAAAGGCAGAGCCCCGGCGTGATTAGGCCCTTTGTAATTATAGCTCGGAGAGATTCCACTCCAGCCTCCTGCCTCCCTCATGGATTAGCAAGTGAGTCGGAAAAATACACAGGATTTAATTAGAGGCAAATTAAAATTGGTAATGAAATAGGGGCAGTAGCAAATGGCAGGGAGTTGGAAGGGGAAAAGGGAGCCGGTATCTCTCGGGGCTGCGCTGTCTGCCTACGTGTGCGTCTCTTTATTTTACATTTAGAAATGTAAAGATGGGCGACGTCAAGAAGAAAGGGAGGGAATGGACCAAAAAGGGAGGGGGGGAAGGAAGGAATAAAGGGAAGAAAGAGCTGCTGGCTTCGCCCAGCGTCTCCTAGCGAGCCGCGGCGGCTCCTTCCCTTGTCCCGCTTGGTCCCGGTCTCAGCTCAGTCTGCTGGGACAGCCACGGGGCTTGGCCCTTCCCCGGAGGGTTTAGGACACGCAGACCTTGTCTCGCAGCCCGGCTACCATGGAGAGCTGGTGGCCGGTGTGGGCGGGTGTGTGGCTCGCTGTCCGGACTCCGTTCCCGGCAGGATGGCGGCATCGGGAGGGCTTGGACGGGGTGGTGGGACCAGGCTGCAGCCGTCCCCGCTCTGCCCGCAGAACGCCGTGCGCCACAACCTGAGCCTGCACAAGTGCTTTGTGCGCGTGGAGAACGTCAAGGGCGCCGTGTGGACCGTCGACGAACACGAGTACCAAAAGCGAAGGCCACCAAAGATGACCGGGTAGGTCCTGCTCTCCTGTGGGGACGTATCCGTGTGCCCGGCCTGGCCCTCCGGCTGCTCCCGGGAGCCCATCCGGACTGAGCGTGGCCACCAGGAGCCCTCCTCTTCCACGGCATCCATGGTTCCCTTGCTGCTGCTATCCCACCTGTAGTGCTTCCCGATGCTCCTTGGGGTCTCTCTCCCCGCCGTGGGCACCTCGGGGGAAGGGAAGGCCCAAGGTGGAGCCATGGCAGCTCCATCTGCTCCCGCTTCCCTGCTCGCAGGGGCCGGGCTGGCCGGAGCGCCATGACACGAGCCCCATTGCACCCCCTGTCTCCCGCAGGAGCCCGACTTTGGTCAAAAACATGATTTCGGGACTTGGTTACGGAGCACTTAACGCCAGCTACCAGGTGAGGCCCCTGGGCAGCCTGTGCCCGCGCGTCGCGGGCTCGAGGCGTGGGCTCCGCGCGAGCCGTGACCGCCGCTCCTCCTCGCAGGCCGCCTTGGCGGAGAGCAACTTCCCGCTGCTGAACAGCCCCACGATGCTGAACACGGGCTCGGCCAGCGGCCTCCTGCACGTGGGCCACGACGACGTGAGCAGCACCGTGGAGCAGGTGAACAGCAACGGCAGCAGCAGCCCGCGCCTCTCCCCGCAGCAGTACAGGTGAGCGGGGGACGAGGACGCGGCCACGGAGGCCGGCGGGTCCGGGGGCACCTCGGTGGAGCCTGAGGCCCCTCGCGCTTCCCCCCCGGCAGCCATCCCGTGCACGTGAAGGAGGAGCCCGCTGAGGCCGAAGATGACAGCAGGCCCGTCTCCCTCATGGCCGCCGCCAACCAGAATGTGACCATTCCCGACGACAGGGACCTGGAGGAGGAGCTGCCGGTGGAAGACTTGTCCTAAGGACCCCGTTGTCCTCCTCCCCACCGTCGTCCTGCCCGAGGGGCGAGCGCTTCCCTCCCTCCGCGGCCGGAGCCCCCGCAGCGGCTCCCACCTCCTCCAGGTGACCTCCGGCGTTAACCTCTTTTTAAAGGCACTTCCACAGAGCAAAAGGGTTTCCTTGGGGTGACCTGTTGCTGACGGCACGTCCCTCCTCCTCCTCCCCACTGCCCGCGTCCTGGGCGCCAACAGATTCCTGCCTCGGGTGCCACGCAGAGATCCGCAAGCCCAAGAGCTGAACTTTTTCTTTCCCCGTGGATAGTGACTGAGTGGTGGACGAGGATGGTAGGTTGTTTCTGTCCAGCGTTGTCCCTCCTTCCTTCCCGGCATCCCTGGATCCTCCATGCTGGCTCCCCCAGCAGTATCGTGGTGGGCATCGGACCGTGCCCAGGAAGAGGCAGCTCCAGGATCTGCCCCGGGCACCGGCAGCGCTTGGAGGGCAGGCGATGGCAGGACCCCCCGCGCCTCCTGCCCAACGGGGTTTTGCACTAGGAGGAGCCTTCACCCCTTCCCGCCCGCTGCCTCCCATCAGCTGGATGGCAGCTTTGGGGGGAAAAACAGCAGAAACGGGGGCGAGGCCTTCGCGTCATGGCTGGAACAAGATGCTTTCCCGACGCATCGCCGGAGCGCTTGGAGCCTGGAAAAGCCAACCTGTGTTTGCCACTGACCCTGTCCCCTGCGGTGCCGGGGGAGCCGGCGGCGCAGCCGAACACGCCGCAGCTCAAGCCGCTTCTCGCCGTCACGAGCGCAGAGGGCGACGTCCCCATACTGTGAAGCGCTGGAGAGTCCGGGCAGTGGCGAGTCCAGGGAAAGGCTCCCGCTTCCTCTGTCTCCGAAGCTGCGGGAATTGCTCTGAGGGCGCGTGCTGAGCACGTGGGCACCTTGCGAGCCGCCCTTGCCCAGCTCCCCAGGTGCCACCTCGGGGCGATGCTGACCTCCTGTGCCGCCCCATCCTTCCCAAATCAGCCATGACCACCCCAGCCTGAGCTCTTGGTTCCCTCTGTTTTGTTTTCCTTTTTTTTTTTTTTTTTTTCATGTGCATGTGCAACCGGATGGGAATATACCAAAAGATTTCTAGGTCCGTAGTTCAGGTGAACAGATGGTATAATGCCAAAAAGAAATGTTAATAATAACGAGAACGACACAACCAAACACCCCTCTTCTCCCTGCTCTTTTCTTTCATCGCTGGCACTTGTGGCTCCCGCCAGCCTGGCTCCCCGGTGGTGCAGGGGCCGCGGTGTCGGATGCCCCCCGGCCAGGGGCGTTCCTGCTTCTTGGACCCCGTTTTTCCAGCTGTGGGCCGGGAGCTCGGAGGTGACGCTGAGGGGACGCGCTCTGGCTGGCCGGGCCATCCCGGTGGGACCTGGGTGGTTTGGGGAGGATTTCCTCCAGGTTGCAGTAAGGGGCAGATGCTCCTGGTTTTGAGCCTTTTCCTTGCTGCACCCATCCCTCCGCATCCCTGGGAAAAGCTGAGCCGGATGGCGATGCCGCACAGTTGCAGCGCCAGCAGCACGGGCTGGGAGTGGCGTGTGCCCAGCGTCTCCTGGGGGAATGGAGCGTCTCCCGGCTCATTGCCCTGGCTGGCACGAGCGCCTCCTTCCTGCCTCCCCTCTGCAGCACCCCGTTCTGCAGCGCGGCAGCTCTGCAGCCCCTGGACCGGCTCTTCCCAGACCCGAAACGCGCGGAGCTCCGAGGCGGCTGGCGCGGGGCTCGGCCGCTGCCCGGCCGCCCCTGTTCTCCGCGCTCGCCTCGCTAGGTGTCTCCACCGGCCCCGCGTTGCTCCCGGCGCCTTGTGGCTCGCGGCCGGCGGCAGCGCTCGGCGGGCCGGGCTCCCGCGCGGCGCCTCGCCAGCGCTCCCGGCCCTTCCACGCGCCCGGGGCGGCAGCAGACTCCGCTTTGCAGCCCAAGGCTGCCCTGCCGCCCTCATCCCGCTCCAAAACGGGCTTTCCCTTTGACCAAAGACCCCTCCGAGGCCCGAGGCACAAACCAAATCTCCCTTAGCTCTGCGTGCGGCGCTGCTCGCGTCGCTGCAGCTCTCCTGGGCCAGCCAGGGAGCGAGCGAGGCGGCCGCGAGCATCCTCCCCTCCGCGTTTTCTTTCTTCCCTTTTTTCTTTCCAGCCCCTCGATTTTTCTGTTTAAGTTATTGTTCTGAACAAGTTTACAGCCACCATGTGTACGTGTCCATGAAGGTAGGCCCGAGTGGGGCGCTGCTGCTTCCCCCCGCCCCCCGGGACCGACGGTACGCGGGGCCGCGGGCCGGGCCGGCGGGCGCTGCCGACCCGCGTCCCGCCGCCCCATCCCTGCTGCTCCGCATCCCTTAGCTCCCCTCATGCAGCTGCATGACCTGCCTCTTGTTGGTTTGGGGGCTGCTGGGCAGCAAAGAGAGGCGAAAACCCCAGTGCGTGCGTCCCATCCCATTGCAGCGCCCGGCTGGCGTGCACGGGCGACGCTGGCGCCAGCGGCTGCGGTTCCCCCTGGCAGCAATTCCCTGCAGGAGCTTCCTTCATTTCGGTGCATTTGCTGCAATTTGCAGAAGCGGCGGCTGCCCAAGGGCCGGTCACCGTGCGGCTCCCGCCTGCGCCGCCTTCCCGGGTACCGATGTCACTGCCATCGCCGGCTGGGCACCTTCGTGAGCGGCTGCAGTTCTGCAGGTCGCGACGCTGCTCGCGCTGAGCCCCATCCCGCGCTCATCCAGCGTGGAGCCGCCTCACACGGAACCCCATCCCTGCTCCTCTCCAAGCATCCCCGCGGGGTCAAGGATCCCAGTCCTAGCTCCTCTCCAAGCATCCCCGCGGGGTCAGCCGGGCTCCTCCCCACTCCCCTTGCGCTCCCACACGTTGCTACCACCACCCTGGCTCACAAGAGCACTCTCTCTATATATATAATATATATATAAATAAATATATAAATACAACAGAGGGTTTTTTAGGGGTATTTTCCTTTTTTTTTTCATTTTGTGCCCGGGTCTGGGTAGTCGCGTGGCTCCAGGCTGCCCCCCCGTCCCCCTCGCCCCGCCGTTGCAGGGGGAACCGGCGATTTCACGCAAAAAGCCCCCGCTTTGGTACTCAGGGGTGAAACCTGCTCCAGCCTCTGCCCCTGCCGGCACAGCCGGCCGGGTCCACTGCAGGACACGGCGCCGGGCAGGGTCTTTTTTTTTTTTCTTTTTTTTTGCCAATTTTGCATTTTAGGCAATTTTGTTACCTCAAACACGTCTGGCGGTGGGGAGAGGGAAGGGTAAAGGACCAAACGCAGAGTGCAGCAGAATTGTATGTCTGTATATATGGAGATATATATATACTGGTTTTAAACCTCCTACCATGAGTCGTGCTTGGGCTCCTTGCGCTTTGCTCCCCGTTGCTGCTCCCCCCGGCAGGGCTGCGCGGGAGCGGAGCCCGGACCTCCCCCTCCATAATGGCTTTTTCTGGTATTTCTGTGTGACATCCCGCAGGAATCGCTCCAATTTCCGCCTTATCCTGGTTCTGGTTTTGTTTTCCCTCCTTTTTCAGTGAGGATGATGAGGATGATGAGGAGGAGTGCAGGAAGAGCAGGGGGCCGGGATCCTGGGCGCAGCTGCCGGCGGAGCAGCCGCGGGAAGGGAATCGAGCTAAACCAAAGGGTTTCTTTGCTTTGTTTACACGACCGAGCAGTGGCGCCGGTTACGAGAACATCCCTATATCTAGGTTTTTGTCCTGGAAGTTAGAGGGGGGCCCAAGCGAGGGGGTCACGTCCTCACCCCCTTCCCAGCCCCCGGCGCTGGGGCAGGACAGGCCCCGGAAACCTCGGAGCCGCAGCCCCAGACGAGGACGTTCCCGGGGTGCCGGAGGGGACGCAGCCCCGGTGCGGAGCCCGCCGGGATGCAGGCGGCCGTATCCCCATCCCGCCGCGGCTCCGGCCCGGACGACACTTCTTTATTATTTTCCCCTTTTTTCCCCCCTCTCGGTTCATTCCCGCCCCTGTGTCCGGGCTGGGCAGCACGAGGAGGGATGGGGGCAGCGGGGCAGGGGGTGACGTCCCCCCGCAGCCCCCGCGCTGTGTAAAGGAAATAGCGTTGCTGTGTATTTGTACTCCGAACTTCCGTGTGTCTGCTTTGGCAGACGGTAAACCCTTGTACAGTAGGTCTAGCTGCATGTAATCTGTATGGACAACGGCATTATAAAATGCAATAAAATAAATTACCTATCGTGCTGCTGTGCTGGCCCTCGGTCGCTCGCGCGAGCCGCGTTGGCAGCGCGCGGGCTGTCCCCGTCGCGGCCGGGCACAGGGAGCCGGGCGCTCCTGGCGCAGGGAGCCCTGCGGCGCTGCGGGCACGGGATGGGACAACTTGGGATGGGATGGGATGGGATGGGATGGGATGGGATGGGATGGGATGGGATGGGATGGGACGGAACGGGATGGGACGGGACGGGACGAGGGGCTGGTTCCGTGGCCCCACAGCCCCTGCCAATAGTCACAGCCGCTGCAGCCCCTTTGCTCTGTGGCTCCGGCTCGGCCAAGCTGGTTTAATCCTTTTTCCAGTGGCTCTTCCAGGGCTTGCTGGGAGCCCCAGCTCCTTCCTGGGGCGCGGAGCCCCTCGCTGCCCCCAGGAGCCGCAGGCTCCAATAGGTACCAACAGGTACCTCCCGGGACCTGGTCCTGCTGCATTCCCAGGGCCAGGCACAGCAGCAGGGGGACATATGGCAGAGATGTCCCCCTTTAATGCTTGGAGAAAGAGCTTTTAACTGCTAAACCATGGACTCTTTGACTCTTTTCTCCACCACTTTTTTTTCCTTCTCTCTCTTTTTTTTTTTTTTTTTTTCTGTGGACCTGAGCACTTCCTTGCCTTGATTGCTAAAGCAGCACAGCGCCAAGCAAAGAGCTACAGCGACATCCCGACATCCCTCTGTTCTGGTCCCGCTGGAGTAGGGAGCAAAAAGCAAGGGGGGCACCAAACCCTCGCCTTCCCACCCAGGTGCTCCCAGTCTCTCCGGGATGCTCCTGAGGCCCCATCCCAGGGGATGCCACATTCCCAGGATCGCTCCATGAGCAGGACGAGCCTCCACCACGGAGGGGGATGGTTGTGTCGCCGATGCTTCCTTCTTTGCTTGACCATCACACTTATTTTGGGGGGCACATCCTTGCTGTCTATGAGCTTCTGTCCTGGTATCGGACAGCTGGAGCGAGCAGGAGGAGGCCTTTAATTTATCCCTCTTCCAGCTACGAATATTTCACCAGGCCCTGAATTCCATTTCCTTTTTGTTGTTGTTAGTTTTTTATTATTATTATTTACAGAAATAGCTCGTGACTCATCCAAATCATCCGGCAGCAGCAAAGCAACAGTGGGGTCATTCACTGCTGCCGCGCGGGGGGACCCGGCCGGGCCCCGAGCGCAGAGGGGCTCGTCCGGGCGGCGGCGCTTGCGGCTCGCGCGCTCTCTCCTCCGTGTTTATTTTGCCTTCCGAAGCGGCTCCGGCTTCGCCCAGATGCCGGGAAGTTGCAACACGGCTCTTTGAAGCGCAACCTCGGGGCTTAGTGCTAAAGCCGCACCGGAGCCGGGTGGGTTTCTGTGTTTTCCAGCTGGCGCCAATCTCCATCCCGTCTCCCACGGGCGTTCCAGGCTCCGGTTGCTTTGGCCCCAGCATCTCGGAGTGGATGTGGAGCAGCCACCGGTGCCAGAGCGGGTCAGGTCTGTCCCGCCCTGCCGGCACATCCAGCTCCCAGGGCGCTGCCATCCCTGGACCTGGTCCTGCCCGGAGCACTTTCACTCCACACGTTGTCCTCAGATTTGTTCCAGCCACCTGGAGTGTGGGGAGACCAAGGGTGGAGGCTTTACAGATAGGAAGTATTAGGGGAAAAAAATACTTGATTTGGGGGAAAAAGGCTGTTGCTGCTGTGCTGGGTGCCGGGCCGAGCCATGTGGGCGCTGCAGGAGACCCCACGGGCCCCGTCTGCCCTCTCCAGCCCAGCGCCCTCTGGACACGCCGGCATCGGGGCCCGCCGCCCTCTTCCCAGCGGTTGCTCCACTTTCCCCGGGCAGAGGCCGGGGCACGCGGAGGCCGCTGCTGGGACACGAAGGAGGCTCAGCCGTGACTCAGTTTCCTCAGCGCCCAGGGCTGTGACGCCAGGATGAGCGTGGAGGGAGGAGCTGCCAATACCAACCAGGCCTGCTCCGACACCCCGTGCCTCTTCCCAGGGAGCATCCCGGCCCGCTGGGACAGCGGGGACACCCTGGGCGCACGAGCCGGGGCCGCAGCGCGTGGGCCGCCCGCGCTGGTGAGGGGGCCGCTGCCGGCGGATGCTCCGCGTGCGGAGCAGCCCCACGACGGAGGGGTCCGGGGCTCCGCCGCCTCCCAGGGCCCGAGCTCCAACTCCGTTTAGCACGGAGGGAAACGGAGCGGGCGGGGGAGGGGCGAGGCTGGGGGGATGGGAAGGGGCCACTGTCCCCCTGCCCGGTCCCGGGGACCGGCAGAGACTGTCGGGGGACACGGCGGGGAGCGGGGCGCCCCCCCGCGCCGCGGAGCCGCCCCCGCCCCCCGCTCCGTCCCGAGGGAAACTTTCCTCCCTCCTCCTCCTCCTCCTCCTCTCCCTCCTCCCCGGGCGGCCTCGCGCCCGCCGCTGCTGTTTGGTCGCTCTCGCCGCTTTTTATTACTATTATTATTATTATTATTTTCCAAAACGAGACACAGAGCGCGGAGGAAATCAAATTACCGCGCCTCGCGGCGCGCTCCCGCGCGGCGGCGGCCGCGGGGCCCGCGCG
>JAVCKT010023949.1:8506-27228 GCA_032273925.1 Rhynchotus rufescens
TATATGGCAGAGAGAGCTCCCAGACTAATAAAACAGCTTTCCAGCTTATCAGTTTGAAAGGCAAGAATCTGTTTTGGAACCTGTCAAAGCAACAAGGATGTGCAATTTGTTGCTTCTACTATTGTAAGTTCAACTTTAATAAATACAATTGCTACTTAGTTATTGGCAGAGCTTAATGTAGAACTGGAAGCCAAGATCTTTCACCACTTCTTTGTTAATGATCTGTTCTTGAGCATCATAAATCTAATTTGCTGATAGCTGCAGTAGTGTATCCAGAAAAACAAAGTTGTTCTATATGGGATGTTCTGTTATCGGAAACATTAGAAAAACATTGCTCCTTTTACTCTTTCTTGATGGCTCCTAAGGTTTTTCCCCTATGTGCATAGGATCTATACAGTGTTATGTACTATGTCAGTGAATTGAGGAGATCTCAGAATCATTACTGTTTTAATAACGATGAGTTTAAATACACTAAACAGATTTATAAAAAGTACAGTAGAGATACTTAGATCTTCAGATAGTTAGATACTTGCATGTATATCAGCAATTTTAAAACATTTTAGGGTTTATTTCACAACGATCCTTGTACCAGAAGTTACATATGAATTACATGCAGTTGATGTATTTGTCAGCAAGTTTTTGTGTAACTCAGCTCCACATAACCCTAACAGTCACTAAAGATAAAAAATGGAAGGCCTCAGATAAGCATCAAAAATAGAGGCATCTCGCCTTTTTTAATGTATTAAGCTCATATTATGTTACTTCTCTGTTTTCCATAAGAGTAATCATATTAGTTTGTTTATCCAAACAGCAAATTGGATATAATAGTCTCATAAGGCAATGAGGCAATGATATTATCACTTAATTAGCCTTTTATTGTGCTTCTCACTGATGGGGTATGTTCGTGATCCATTTTTTAAATTAAAAACAAATTACTTAATAGGATAAGCATAGGTGATATGTTTTTACCCTTTCTTGATCGTATCTTTCTTCCAGTCTTCATAAACACAGTCTGAATTTATTCTGACAAAAATATAATGAAAGGATTTTCCCAGTTTGTCACAGACTGTACTCAGTTTATGTGAAAAAGAAAAATCATCCATGAGTTGTGTATAAAGTCCTGTCTCTAAGGAAGTTAGTTTGTTAACTCAAAAACTGTACTAGGAAATTTAATGAATGTTTCAGGAATTCAGACTCTACTTCTATCTAAGAAACCTGTCTCTTTGCTGCAGTTTTGACACCTGTACGTCCTTTACCATATTATGCAATCCTTTCCCCCTCTCTCCCAAGTCTTGGTTATAAAGCAGTATCAACATGGTGGTAAAAGTTGGCTCAACTTTATGAAAATCATGTATTATGGCACTGCTCAAAAAAATTCCTTTTTGCCAACTCTTTTCCATGTAGACTACCACCCAAATGTTCCGTACAAATCAATAAACAAAGAAAAGATGTTTCTCAGATCTGACAGACCTTCAAAGCTCCCTGAAAGCAGTGCAGTTTGGGGATGTTGCCACATCTCTTAATATCTTTAAGTAGCTTCAGCTTGTCATTTTGACAAAAGTAGAATTTTTCTTCATACAAGAAACACTTTTATTTGTTTATTTATTTATTCTTCTAGCTGACATTAGACTAGGTTATACTTTATTAGTCAACAAATACCTGGAATTATGGCTGATTTATTGCTCTTATGTGCTAAGGTTCATTTGTGATGTACGAAATTAAGACACTTTTATTTTCACTGAAGCTTTTTCCATCAGTTCATCACTCCTTGTCTGAAGGCTTAAACCATCTCTACCTGAGGTACTGCTGATAAAAGTCTAGATAGGTATATCTGCAGATGTGAGGTGATATAACAGGGAAGCAAGTGATTTGTGGATGTGAGCAGAGCAGAAAAGCAAACTTCACCAAAAGGGAAACACAAAATACATTCCCTCTGTACATCTATTCACCCCTTCAAGAATCCTCTTTTTATACAAAACGTTTGGTTTCCTGAAAAAATGCAAACCAGATTTAGCACTTTTAAGCATGTATGAGCCTGGGCTAAGAACATTCTTGTATTAAATTGTAAATGTGATTTATTTGTGCTACACCTGAAGAGAGACAGGCAAAAAAGTCATTGATTCTAACCTAACTGTCTGCAGGAATCCTTGCACACACCCTTCCAGAATCTCAAGTCACTCGTTTGCAAGGCTTGCAAGGCGAAGAACAGAATAATCCAGAGCAGACGGAGAGGGAATGGAATTATCACAGGTTGGCATCATGGTAATTTTCCTCAGTAAAGCCAGAATATTGATGAGTTCAATTATCCTTTAACAGCAGTAGCATTTCCCCAGGCAGATTGTCAAGCTGACTTAAATCATGAGATATTTCTCCAAGAAACCAAAGGAAAGATCTAAAAAAAATATATATTATTTTTCGGGAATTGTCATGAATTCGATTGCCCAAGTTGGGATAAAATAATTTTTTTTTTTTTTGTCTAGCTACCTTTTTACTAAGATGTGTGCAGTAAATAAAATGCTATGCACTGACAGAAACATTGCTGTTATTTATTTAGTAACTTAAGTTATTCTATAGCAGACTCAGACATATAGATGACTCTGGTTTTTTTTTGTCCTTTCCCTCGGGGGAGCAGTTTTAGCCATGGTAGTTTAAGGCCTGAGTAATGCAATGAAGGGAGATTCTGTGCTTCTATGATTCTTTATAAGGATGACTGATACAGTTGAAAATATAGGCAAGATGGAGAAGGTCTTTTGCTTAAGACTTGCTTATTTTTTCCAACAATAACAGTTGGTTTTCTGAAGGTCCTAGTCTTCCTACCAGTTCAGCCTGACTTTGAGGGGAAAGACCTCTAAAAGGCTTGCAGCATCATTCACATATCAGCCTGACATTTGAGGCTTTTGTGGCTTCGGAGTAATTCACACTGAATCTCAGTTCAAAGACTGTAAATTGGCATCATTTTAATTACAATTAATAGATTTTGAAATGCTATCATTACTGTTTTAGAAAGCTGTTGCTACTTCCTGCCCATTTGTTATTGAACTATAGATAAGAAAATGTGGGTGTAGTTTGCTAGGCTTTCTTTAAAGAAAAACTTAATGATGCCATCAGCTTTTGCTGGTGTTTGCAGAGAATTGTATGGAAAGAACTACTAGCTCCCTTTTTAAACTTGAGTGTTGTTTTTATGCAAGAGAAGGGAAAGTTTTTGGTAACTTTTAAAGGAGAGACTATAAGGTAGCCTGACTGTGGGCCCTTTTATTTGTTTATGTTGTTGTGTAGTTTAATTCTCTACCATTAGTGAACCTCTGGTTCTGCCTTCATTAATGACAGATCTGTGCTCAACAGGATCACCTAACACTACAAATTTGATCTGGTTCAGGCGTAAGCAGATGATTACATTATGGGTGAATTAGCTCAATGTCACATGGCAGTGTGTTTGCATGGATTCTGTGCTTATTGCCTGCTTAATACTTGATCTGCTATGCAGCCTTCAAGATAAAAATTACCCACTCAGAATTACTTGAGCAAATTACAGAGGGCAGAATGATTTTCTGCTTATTCAGTGCTGGGCATCACGTGGCAGCAATACTTTGGATGTGGACCTAGGCCATGCCTAGTCCTAGAAGTACCTAATGGTGATTTATGACCCTGTTAGCATTTGCTTTGGGTTTAGAGCTTATACTTAACCTTTTTCATTATGATTTGTGGCTCAAATTTGGACAAAGATTTCCATTTCTTTTAAATGCTTGTAATCTCCAAATCTGTGTCACAAGATTTCCATCTGGTTTCTAAGTACATTTGTTAACAGCTTGTAATTCTGATGAGCACAGATGGAAATGAGCACAAGAACCATACTTATTAAGCAAGCTGTAGTTTGTAGAAGTCGTAATTTCACATAAGTATTTTGGCATAAATCTAAGAAATTATGTTTATCAAGGAAGAAAATTCCCGCTCTTTTTCTTCATTTTATCTTGTACACAGTCAGAGTCAGTAAACACTCTTTTTCAGGAACACAACAAAGAGAACTCAATCCCAGGTTCCAGCAAACACACAGGACATCTTTTGT
Organism: Rhynchotus rufescens; assembly: GCA_032273925.1. Classification (NCBI taxonomy): domain Eukaryota; kingdom Metazoa; phylum Chordata; class Aves; order Tinamiformes; family Tinamidae; genus Rhynchotus; species Rhynchotus rufescens. The sequence continues at coordinate 12,570 of JAVCKT010023949.1, forward strand.
TCCTCCGTATCCTAATCAGATGAGGGGGTTCACATGGAGAGGCCCTCAACCTCAAGGTAAAAAAAAAAGAAAAGAACATGCATGTACCTTTGGAATTGCTTGTATCAGCCCCACAATAGCTCTGTTTCTTTCTGCAGTTTCAATCTGTATGTATGAGGTTATCCTGTAGCCGTGGGACTCAGAAGCAAAGCTTGTTTTGTGTCCATTAGAGTTGTGTACTGCTGTTAGCAAAAACTTCAATCTCAGCTTAACACTTTTTTAAAATGCTAGGTAAGGGATTCTAGTGTTAAGTGCTGCCTGTCGACTTGAGAACATTCACTTAGATCAAGAAGAAATACTGCATGGTGGAAAGGCCACTTCATTTTTCACATATTAGGTGTGCCTTCCAACACATTGTTTGCATGTTGTTACAATGAGTAAGTGTATGCCTTAGACATGTTCTCCAATTGCCCCATGTTGAGGACTATCATCGTTATCATTCAAAGATTATACGTATTTTTTATTGAATTTATTGAATATTTATTCAATATTTTGTTGAATTTATTGTTTTTAAACAATATTTAAACAATATTTAGAACGTAAAATGGTATTTAAAATCTGCTTTCACCACAGGTTGAATTCCCTTCAAATCAAACTAAACTGATTTCAAAATATGTTTAAACACAGGTTAAGTGGTATACTTTTGTTGCTCAGTGTAGATAGGGCTATATAGCCTATTCCTAGGTGAAATTTCAATAATTAGCATTTAATACCACAGACATGTTGTTTTGAATCACATTGTTACTTCAGTTCACAAATAACTAAAAATAAACTGACCACTAAGAACTATAGAAGTTATTTTTGAAAAAGATGTGCTTCTGTAACTCGTTTCATCGAGACTTTTTGTTATCATATGTATTACTGTGTGTGTGTAAACCAATGTACAAAAGAGAGAAAAAAATGAAAATAAAAAATATCTAAGTCTAACCTTAGCTATGCATTGTCCTACTTTATATAAATTTTTCTCTGATTTGGTCAGTGATTCTCATACTGGCATTGGCAAACCCATCTAAAAGAGCACTGTGTCAGCTGAAGATAAGGGAAGGAGATGGCAGAGAATTTATGGAACTGCTTATAACGACTGCATTGATGATTAAGATCATAGATATCTTAATATGTTAGAGATAGTAAAAGGTACTGGCAAGGATATGTCATTATTAGTATTCCTGTGATAAGGTAGATACCAGGACAGTAAGTACGAGGGACACAGAGGGTAGGGGTGAGGACGTAATGAGTAAGAGCTCTCAGAGAGCTAGAGGTATTTCTGCTAGAAGTTATCTACTGCCAGGATCATAAACAGTGCGATGGGGAAACAGAAAAGTGTTTGACAGCTTTATACTTTGATGTAGAAGTTGTTGTGTTTTGGGTTGAGAGTATTAAAAATATAATCCATCTAAGAAAATTAAAACTCTAAAAAGTATGTGTTTGCTTAACCTTATATTAGGTTCTAAATGGTTTGTTTTCCTTTCTTGAATTTACACAGCCTGATTTAGTGACTGTGGTGTATGACTTGTCTGATTCAGTGTCTTAAGCCATCAGTTGGACTAGAATTAAGTGTTAAAATGTCCCAAATACTTTAAGAAGAGCAATGCCATCATGGACTTCATCCTCCTATGTTTCAAAATAAGAGTCTTAGTTATATACCAATAATCATATGTCGTATGCCTTCTGAATGAGGTTCTGGATGAGGTTGTTTTTCTGGAATAAACATAAATGAATTTTATCTTGTATAGTATCATGAATAAATTGATATTTTTGTTTTGATGTTAATTGAAAATATCCTCTTCCCTCCAGGTAGAGAATATAGATGGGGACATCCAGGGCGGAGGAGAAGATTCGAGCTTCCTCCTCGGTAAAGAATATATCTGTAGATCTAGCAAATTGAGATGATGGAATAGTTACCACTTAGATCATTTTTTGTCTCTAACATCCACTTCTCGGGAACTTTGCTAGCTGAGCCACATATTTAGCCAATTAATCCCTTGTCATTTGAGAAGTATGTTTGGTATGAGATCAAAATCACTAAAACTTAAGGGAACCAGATATGGCATAGTATGTATCTACAATGTTATATTGTCCCATTGGAACCCGAAAGTCCAGAGTATCATATCATTATATAATCCTGACTTTGTAATTTTATACATTTTACACTTGTACGGTACTTGTGGGTTTTTTTAAGAAACTTTGCTTTAGAGGTTATAACATCTTTCTTAATGTCTTCTCTTTGCATATGCATTGTTAAAAATAATTAGAGGAATTTGGCCTAATTGCTGTCTTCAAGCAGTGGTTTAGGCAGTTGTTTTGTAAAAGTCCCATTTTAAGTTGTGAAGTATATAAATTGCATCCAGAAAAAAAAATCAAGTGTCAACAACACTTAGGTCACCTAGAAGATGGATGACGCACTTAGGGCTGTGGTTATCTCCTCAGTGGTCTCTATCTCAACAACCTAATTGAAAATTGCCTCCATTTATGTCATCTTCAGCCTTTGCTTCATGATTTTCTTAGCTTTCTAGTAATCTTTGGATTGAGTTGGCTCAAGTGGATGTTTACAAAACTGATGTTTTTTGTCTGTTTATGTGCTTTGGCATTGTCCTATCTTTAGTTTTGTACTTTAACATTTTCCCGTACATTAAGTTATATAATAACCTATTTTCTTTTTACGGGAAGTATGGGATGAAATTAAAAATAAGCATGATGTCTTGTTCCTACGCACAAAAAAAGACGAAGGATAAAAATGAGAGGATATCCAAAGGGGGAAAATGTTAAGATGCAGTTTTTAAGTCTGATAAAGTTTGCAGGCTTTCATAAAAGCATCTTTAGTTATTGAGAAAAATAGTTGCACCCTATATAATTGTTGCACCATAGTCATAATGTTTATTATCTTAGAAAGTCAGCTGTCTTGAGTTATTTTTCTTTTTGTTTGGAATAACACTGTTTAGTATCTTGTCCATATAGTTTTTGTGGTTATCATATTAGATTCTGTTGGTGCAAGAACTGTATCTGGCTTGTGTTTCTTATTGTGTTACTGATAGATCATTTATTTATGAGCTTTTGAAAATTAGATCCTTATATGAAAACTACCTCATGACCCTTGTTAACAGAAATAGCAGTTGCTATAGGACTTACGCTTTCATTAAAAAAAAATCTAGATTTTTTTCCCTGTTTAAGGTTTCAAATATAAGTGTTGCTCTACAGAACTTATATATAGATCAATAAATCCAATATGCATCATTATGATTGTTGAACTGTCAACACAGCACAACCCACAGTATCTCACCCTGCATCAGGCTGTAACATCAGTTTAAAGTAGACCCTCTCAGAAAAAGAGTATCTGCTCATGATATCAAAACTTCACGTATTGTAAAATACATCATATTTCTAGCTAAGGATTACTGTAATGTAAAAGATATTGGTGCATGTCAAGAGTATTACATTTTCTTTGGTTTCATAAGCATTTTGAGTATTGTTTTTTTTTTTTTCTAGAATTTTGTGTGTGATATTTGTGCATCATATTTGGCTCCTCACAGCTTTTTTTGTGTTTTAGGTGGCCCAGATGAGTAGTCATTACCGAAAGTCAATGAAAATGAATAAGAAGACAAGATATATTTTTATGAAGTACTGTATGCTGAAGATCATAAAAACTTCATCAGTATTTTAAGAACAGTTCTGGGAAGACTCATCAGAAATTTATAATGACTCTATTTTCAATTTGATTTTAGTTTGTATCCTTTTTGTTTCTAGCCTATTGCTTACAGAAATAAATGTATAGAATTTTATGAAATAGTTACTGATTAGTTAAAGTTCTGGATACATTTGTTTTGAGCCCTTTACAAAAGAACTTGTTGACACAGTTAGGAAAATCAATTACAAAATAAATACGATCAAAAATAAGAGGGAAAGTGTGTGTGTCAAAGAAAGCTACAGAAATTCAATTAAGTCATGTGGTTCTATTACTGAAAGTTGGTAAAAAAAAAAAAAAAACCTTCTGGTAAACCTAAAGGTCATCCTGTGCTGTGAGAGGGTGTATATCCATCTGTCCTGTACCTGTATGATACTTTTCTATTATATTATACAGTTTACATTAAGTGTTCACATTCCTTCAGGGTCAAAAAAAAAATGTCCTCAGGTTTACTATTTCCCCCATTATAAGTCTCAGAAAATGATAAAAGTGTAGCTAAAACATTCAATAAATTTTCAGATTTTTTTTTGTTTTACTGACAAAACTGCTACATTTGTAATGTTTGATAGGTTAGGGGCCATTCACATTCAAAGCTGAATCAAATCCTTTTTCAGAACGTCTAGAATTGCCCTCCATATGACATTTCCTAAACATTTAATATATATGTCAGACCTTAAATGTGTCTTTAGCCTCAAACTAAAGGCTTTGACATGAGCCTCTAACCAGTATAATTTTGGATGAAATTGTAAATCAAGAGGAAACTAGGAGGCATTTTGATAGCATTTTTTTAATGGCAGTTATTTGAAGCACAAGGGTAATTTCTTTTATTTCCTCTCTCCATTGACATCAATGGTGAATCATTCGTAGATGTTAGTAGAATTATGATTTCACTCTATACTTGTAAGATAGTCTTAAAGATGCACTGTGCAAATGCACTGTGCACTGTGTAAATGCACAGTGTACGGGTAAGGCAGTAACATATTTCCTGCATTAATTTTCACTATGATATTACTCATCACACAGTCTTAATTTGGAGATATGTGTATTTTTAGAATAGCACATGTTTACAGTCAAAAGTAAATCTGTTTTTAGAAGTGATTAGCATGAATACATATTATTTTTATGCCCCACAGGGAAAGTTTAGATCTAATTTTGAAATTTATTTTCAAAAGGAATACTATAGCTACTGTACAACTTAAATTGATCCTCCTGGTAAAGTCATTTAAATTTTGTTGGGATTAGTCCATTCATGTTTAGTTAATTTTGTTTCTTGAGTGTTGTGCAGATAACTCTTAAGTCAATTGTCAATAGATCTTTTTCAGTTTAGTTTATATGTCGTATCAGTGTGAATAGTGGTGTTGAACACTGAACATTTGTATTGTCGTACATACTACATGATACTCTAATTTCTTAATATGTATTATTTTGTCTATGACCCAATAAATATATTCTATCCTACTCTGCATATAGCAGTAATTCAGCTAACCACATAAACTGGCAAGAGCACAGCATTTCTGATTCCATTAAAAATCAAATAGATAAAACTATTACACAGTATCTGATTTGCATTCTAGGGATCCCCTCATGATAGGGACGCTCCTGCTTCGTTTTTCCAGTGATTTGTCACTGATTGTGGCTGTACAAACTTATTTTTTCAAGCTCTTTTGGAAAAATGTGATCTGAGTTTTATGAAAGTTCTCTAGTTTCAGGAATCTTATTATATGTAATAGTGCATTTTAAAAGTATGTAGTTGTGTGCCAAGATCTGTTGGTCATTCCCAGTTTGGGTTCTGATATGGGGAAAGATTTCTGTTGACCTGAACAACCAAAATTCAATACAGTTAGAGTAGGAGTTTTGCTGTGGTAGTTGCGGTATGTTGTGATTTATTGGTAATAATTATGCTAGATCATAAGCAGAAGCTGCTATTACTGTTATTTCCAAGCCAGGGCTTTTTGTTTGTTTCCGGACAGGAGTCAGAGAGTCAGCACAGAAGTATGAAACTGAAACATGGAGGTGCTATTTTCCTGTCCTGTTGGACTTTTAAGTTAGTCAAAGTGAGTCAACTAAACTTACAGACTCTAGAAGTAAGTTGCATATAAGAAAATGACCTTAAATATTGCAGTCTAATAGGATATGTGGGCTACAGGGATATTTAGAATCCATACAAGAGAGGAGGAAAAAGAGACACATGGATTTGACATGAACAATCCTAATTTTGTGAGGGGAAAAATTCAAGGAAAACATTTATATTCCTGCTTGTCTTTACAGCTGACTGTCTCCTCTAGACACAGCAAATGTTAACCAAAATTGTGCTGTTATTTATCAGCTACTTTTCAGGAAGGAGGTTAATGAACTTGCATTAACATCAATAATTTAATTGACTGTATCTTTAACAGAAATAGTGACTGGATCATTAGGAGTGAAACCCATAGGAAGACATTTGTTGATGCTCCCTTTTTACCTTCAGGTATGTTTCGTATCGTACATTACTTTGCTCAATTGTGATACCATTGTTCTGGGCATCTGAGGGCTGCAGAAGATGTTGAGTTAATATTATGATGCTTGTGACACTGTACACAGCAACAGGTGTGAATTATGTATGTTTTAGAAATGGAGAATAACAGTTTCAATTGCTTTGTTACATTAACAAGGGCTGCCCTCAGGCAGAAGGGAAGTGCAGTACTAAAGCTCTGCAAATTGTTATATACCATGTTTTCTGGGCAAAGCTTTAAGGATAAGCAAATATGCTGTAATTTTGCAGAGGTAGCCTTTAATTAAATGTTGGGGAATCACATCAAAAGTTTAGTTGTTCATATTTAAATATTGAGCCCCTTCTTCTCATTTAAGGTAGGAGGCAGGCTGGAATACCTTGCTTGCTTGGGAGGAGAGAGCACAGATGCTGCTGTATTACAGAGAGCTCCGTTCATTCTGAGGAAACATCTTTTGGTGATATAAGAGTATGATCACTTAGCAAATAAGAGAAAAGCTTGCCTTGTTTGACCAGATAGGCATATCATAATGCCTATGAGAAAGCAGGGATGCTGTGACAATACGTGAGTCTGGTGAGGCCACCCTCTTAGATAAGTGCTGGTGGTCTGGGGATGCTGCTCCCGAATGTAGGTCAGCCAGGCTGGCTGAGAGTGCGTGGGGCAGCCTGGGTGCTGGTAGCTGTGCAAGCTGCAGGGCGCCCTGGAGCTCCAGGTGCAGAGGGGCCGAGCGCCACGTGGGTGGCTGCGGAGCGAGTGCGTCGCGGGGGCTGGCCCCAGCCGCCGGGGGCTGGCAGCCTGCAGCTGGGTGACCTTGTTTCCAGCTGGTGTGTAAGAATTAGCTGTGCGAGGGAGCTGGGGAGCCTCGCAGGAGGCCACTGTGCTCAGGAGTTTCATAGAAGCCCAAGTCCTTGCCCATGGTCCTTTCCCGAGCTGTGCAGATATGCCTGGGTCCAGCCTCACGCTTTGCTGATCCTGCCCGTGCTTTGCTGTCTTTACCTCCTGTCCTAACCTTGGACATGTCTCATCACTATGGACTTCTCAGGAGGTCACTGGGCTGTTGTCTGAACCTGGTCACCAGCCCTGCTCTGCCCTTGTTCAGGTGCTGTGGGGCTGCATGAGGGTCAGCGAGGCCGCTGCCGTGCTTGCAGTGTCCCCCCCAGCTCCTGGCTTGCCTTCGCTTGTGGTGCAGCCCAGCCTTGCAGCTCCCTGACACTGGAGCCTAAGGTCCAGGCGGCACAATAAGGGGGATTGGCTCTAAGTGCAATAGTAAATGAACAGCGCAAATCCAAATATGGCTTGTGGGACTAGTTGTGGCTTTGAGAATGAAAAAAGAATGGCCAAGGCTCCATGAAATCCGTTAGTGACTTTGCACTTCCAAACAGAAATGAGAGAGGAGCCACACAGCTGATGCACAGCAGCACACAGTATTAAAAAGATGGCCTGGGCATCCCAAACAAAAGTTCTGTCTGTTAGCAACAATTCAGAAAACATCTAAAATGTGCTGAACTTCCATCATGGCTACAGTATGACTCTCTGCATATCCAGGCTGATTTTGCAACTCAGTGTGACTCCCCAAGTCTAGTCGGTTACTTTGGTTTATGCATTAGGTGAAGATTACATTTTGAAATGTTTCCTGAAGTCCTTGAACAAAATAAGTCATTAATAATTGCTGAATTCATCAGCCTGTTACTCTAAGGACAGACTTCTTTTACTCCTTTGCATCTGTGTGTATTACATTAATTCCTGGCAGCAAATAGTGCTACAAGAAACTTTTGCTCTAAGCAAGTTAAAAAATAGCATCAAAGAAAGAAAATATTAAGTGCTAATAGAAGACAGCTTCTGTGTCCTAACACTTACTTGTTGTGAATAGGAAAGAAATCCTAAATTTGTGTTTATGCATTTATTTACACTGACATTTTGTTGCTTGATCTGCCTTCTCCCTCCCTGTCTCCCTCCCTGTTGAACAGCCCCTGTGTTGTATTGGCCCACGTGAGTGAGGCTGATGGCTTGCTGGTTTAGAAGTTAGGATCTGAAAGGGAAAAATAAAGATCACCTTCTGAAAAATGAAGATCACCTCCTGAAAAATAAAGATCACCTTCTGATGCTTGTGCTGTGCAAGTGCAGCGACCGAGGGCAGTTGATATCCCAGCAGTGCTCACTGGTGCCAGCCCGGAGCGCCTCGCTGGGAGGACGGGTGTCCAGGCTGCGGCAGGCCAAGACGCGTCTGCCCTTCCACATGCTGAGTATGGGGCTGTCACTGGGGAGGGAAGCGTTTCAGCACAACGTGGAAGCCCTGCTGGGCATGTGAGGGTAGAGGGTTTGAAGCACTTCTGCAAGAGGCTTCGGCTTTTCCCATGCTGAAGTTTTCTCACTTGTTTTTTTCTCTCTGGTTTATTCTGGTTTTAAGCTGGGTGCACTGGGCAAGGAGATAAGGCAGTTTGCATGTAACTTTACAGAAGACGATTCAGAGCCTGTGAGGCCAGAGCTGCTTGAAAAAATAGAACTTAAGGGCTATGTTTTCCCTTGGACAGTTTGCACAACTTACTCACTCACTTCACATTAACTGCTTCCTTTGGATTTGTTAGCCGGACGGTGCTGGGAATTAGCCCAGGCCTTCTGACTCCTCATCAGTTTCCTGGCTGCTGGAACACAAACTTGCATGACAGATTGCATCCAGCACAGTAGCAGTTAATGGGAAATAGGCTGCTTTGATGTTCACTTCTGGTGGGCTGTGCCTCGGGTGCAGAGGCTCCACACCTATTGTCTTCTGTAGGAGTTTGCTTTACGGAAAGCTTTTGCAAAATCTGTAGGTTTCCAAATTTGTTTTCTGAGACTGTGGTTTGTTTAATTTCTACATTCACTAGCCAAGAAATATTTTCAAGAGTGATTTGTGATTTTTCGAGCCTCTAACTTCAGATGTCTCAAATAGGGCCTTATTTCCCAGAAACTGCTGGGTGTCTGTCCTCTTTTGCTAAAGCAGATGCCCTTGAAGTTTTTGTGTAAGAGCAAAGGAAATGAAGGCACCTAAAACATTGCCTCCTTTCCTGAAAAAAAAAAGGACTTAGCACTGCAGAGATGCACCTTACAAAGCGGCCTTGGTTAAAATAGAAATACAGGGCTCGGGGGGAAGGGTGAGCAGAGTGAGAGCAAACACAGTAACAGCCTATGATTAGAAATCTTAACAATGACAGTGAGTTGAGTTTAATTTCTATCTGCTTAAAAGCAGGCCTGGGGAAATGCTGTGCTTAGAAATGCCCTGGAAAGCGCAGCTGGTGCATGCGCTTTATCTTGAAAAGCAAGGGATCTTTTCCATTTTGCAGTAACACTGCCATTTACTGGGCCATACCACTAGCAATTTGCAACAATGGGAGGAGAAAAAAAGCTGCCATTTGACCTAGAATGCAATTTTCAACTAATTAATAAAGTGACCATTAGTGCCCGAGGGGATAATAACAGGAATAAGAACAAATTGCTATGGGGTGCAAAGGAGGCTTGGGCATTGTATTGCAAATTTCTTATGGCACTATTCTTTTTTTTTTTCTCACTAATACTTTTAAAGTGCCCCCACTCAACACTTGCTCCATGTAGGACCCTTGCAAACCACATAAGAATTAGCCCTTCAAAGATCAATCAGGATCTAATTGTTGTTAACAAAGTGCCACCTGGAGAGAAATGTTACAATATACCTTCATTACAAAGCATTCAGTCTCTCTCACCCTCACAAGTCCTGGCTACAGTACAGACAAAAAGAAGCAGTTGCTAGCGTTAAGATCAGGCACCTGCAATTGCTCGTAAAGCGCTGCCAGTCCCTGGGCAAATATGTCCCTAACATTTCCTGAGCCTCATCAGGGCTGCTCTGTTTATGCTTCCTCCGTGCAAATCTTGCTGGGGACCCTCTGTTTGCAGCGCTTTAACATATCCCCATCAAACTGATGGGGACGTTGGGCAAAGCAACTGCACCGTGTGCTGTGAGCTCTCATAGGCGTCAGGAACTGCTCTCAGCAGGGAATTTTTGGTGTGTTGTGCCCTCCTGGACTTTGCCTGGTCTATCCGGGATTCAAACTGTAGGTAAAGCTCATCTGCTGTAGCTCCTGACGGTGCTAGGAGCTTCGCTGCAGCTTCACTGCTTGAAACTCAAGACAAGTCCCACGTCGCCACTTCTTGCATATTTACCTAGGGCTACATTTACACAGGAGTTTAAGTCAACTGATACTAGTGTTGTTGGCTGTTCCTCCCTCCACCAGCCTTCTTGTGCTGGCACTGGCATTCCGCTGGCATCCTAAGCTCGATCCAGATGCTAAGCCAATAGGAACTTAATAGGAACTTTTATTTTTAAACGTCGTTTAATTTTTCTGCACTGGACGGATTTGCCCTGTGGTCACGCAAGGCTCCCGTTGCAAGGGCAGCTTTGGGATCTCATAGCTGATTTACAGCATCCATTTAAGGGGGCTCGTGATGGCCACGATGTCTCTGTGCATCTGCCCAATGTACGTCTGACCGACTGGCAGCTAGTGGCACTCCTTCCCTTGGCATTTCCCAGTCCTGGGAGCCAGGACCTGGCCCTTCACTGCCGGGCTAAGATCTGCGTGTTCGTCGCTGGGGCAGCCGCCAGCTGCAGCGAAGGGGCTGGGTGCCAGCGTGAGGGCTCCTTAGCTCTGCTACCGTATACGTGGGCCAGGGCCAGACCTAGGTGTGTGTGGAGGCCAGGGATGGCGAGGCCGCCTAAGTGAATTTACCTCATGGTAAAGTCAAAATGTTTTTTCCTTTTCTTCTCTGGGGGCAGTTTCCCTGATTTCTCTTGAGTTCCCAGCTGATTGTTAGACTCTTGTGTCTGGTTTGGGTAGTTCACAGTTATCCTGCCCTACGGTCACCACTCTCAGTCATTTAGATACAGTAGATAGCTTCTTGTGAGAACAAAACATGTCAGCTGTCCTGCTGGTTCCAGGTTTTTCCCCTGCACAGCCCTTTTGTGCCTGCTCAGTCTCCAGAGAAATATCCTGCCCTGCTTGTGCACAGTACAGCATGCTGGGAAAAGCAGAACAGAAATATTGAAACTATTTTGATTTGTGGTCTCCTAAAAATCTCCAGTGGGCCACTTAAGAGCAAACCAAGGACTACTGCCAGCAGGCCTGCTTCATGTACACTTTGTTTGCAAAGCCAGAGAGTTGTCTTGGCTGAACACTAACCTGATCAAGGAACTAAACATAATTACTAGGTTTGGGAATTATCAGTTCCCAGGTCTGGCTGCTGTGCATCTGCACAAACACTAGTGCCAGCACAAAAGAGAGGCAGAAATAAGCAGAATTAAGAGGGGCAGTTGAGGGAACACAGGACCTAACCTTTTGTAGAGACTTGCCCTTTATGAACGTGAGCTCCAACTCCTTCCCCCAAAGCCAAAAGTCGTTCTTGAGGGTGCTGAGAGCACACATAGAGACTGAGTGATGTAGAGAACAGTTTCTCTTTGGGTCCTCCTCCTTCCTCTAGTTTACTTCCAGCGTATGCAGTCCTCGCTTAGCTCCTTGGCTAGCAGTTGTGGTAATTGCCCTCATTATGGCTGTGGAAGCAGGCAGGTAAGGGCCATGCCACTGTCCCAAGTCATTCCCTGGGGCAGGTACTTCATTAGTGTGTGAGTTTAATTCCAGCTCTGCGGTTCCTTGCCCTGGACTGTCAGCCTCATTCCAGTCATTTCTCAGAATCCAGGAATTCAGTCAGAGACTCCATTTGTTGGGTTGTGTGTCCATGCTAAAGAAGCAAAATCCTTAGCTCTTGCGTAGTGTGTCTTTCTTACATAGGCAAGTCACGGAGAAGAGAAATGCCTTGCTAAGGGTAGTTCACAAGAGTAGATTGGCAGAGGTTTCCAGCAGTTTCAGGGAAGTTCATGCAGTCTTCAGAGACGGAGCAGCTCCCTGGGCTGGCGTGCCGTGTCCAGGAGCTTTCTGTGGGCTCCGCTCCCAGAAGTGGTGCCTGTTGGACAGTGCTGAGCGAGTGCCCCAGTCCTGCTCTAGCCTGACACAGCTCCCAGGCGTGGAAGGCCTGGGCTGTGGCTGCCCGGCAGGACAAGAGCGGCTGCTGCGTCGGCTTGCCCGGTGCTCCCTCAGGTTGGCTTCAGTTAGCAGGCAATGTAGATCCTAGGGAAACTTTTTGCAATACATATTTTTTTTATATATAAAAGCGTTAAATAACCTAATCTGATTATTTGGAAACATGGGATTAGTCTTTACAAACACATGAAGAATGTCAGCCATCTGGAGTCTAAAGTATGGGGTTTTTTTGTCCACAAAGATGCTAGTATGAGTTCCATCAGTATTATCGCATTAATCCCAGACCTGATTGAACAAAGTGATTTGGTGTGGCAGGGAACATGCTGTGACAACCAAGTGCTTTTTAAGGAATGTCTCAGTCAGTCAGTTGGCTGCATGTCTCGATCACACCTGGAATGTATTTATAACAATGATAGGCCATTACATGTAGAAACTGTAATAGTGCCGACAGTTCCACGGCATTTACAAAGATAACGTATGGTGCATGTAAACATTGCAAAGCTGTTCAGAATGTGTTACTAGTTGCATCTTTAACCAGCAGTAACAATTAAAAACCTAACCTCAGGGGAACCTTTGAGTCTGCTATTGCAGAGCAAGAAAGCCTGCAAAAGCAAGAAACTGAAGGCAAGAGGAAAAGAGGATATAACAAAACTGCACAAGATTATAAAAAGGCAGTATCCAGGGCCTGGCTGAACAGAAAAATTAAGAAATTACTGTTCAAAAATGATAGATTTTGTAAAACCTTCTAACTCACATCTGAACAGAGCTTCCAAAATTGCCATGAAAATGTACCCAGGCCAGCTACAAACCTTCTTACCTACTCTTTGCCACAGAGAAAGCTAAATAATAATAATAAAACTATAGTAGCATTTTGCATTTTTTTCCCTTCCCACAGTGGGAGTTAGAGATTAACCTTTGGAAAGTGGTAGCCTTTGGAAAGTGGTGACTGTAGTGAGGCAAAATAAAGGCAGAACAGGAGAAAGAGCTAAGCTTGTATTTTGATAAATGTGCACATGCTTGCTGTTCTGAGGACTAGGAGGCATGAGGGAGAGATGGAAGAAATTGCTTCTTTCTTTCTCTTTCTCCCTCAGACAAGCCACCTGCCCAAGCCACTATATGTACCTCTTTAGAGAAGTGTTCTCCAATAAAGAAAACCATATACCAAATCAGACAAATCCTCCTGCATCCTCAAAGTTTTCATATGTTAAATGTCATTCCAAATGCCCTTAACTGGAAGATACTGTCTGTACATACCCACCTTGCAGCAGCTTTGTAGATGGTCTGCATTAACTCTAGAGTTTAAGCCCATAATTTTGATTTTTCTTTTTGAGTTCATATATCTTCCCCCATCTGCAGCTGCAATGGAAGAAGTATGTTGATTATAAAGGAGCTGTGCTGATTTAACCTAAGTGAAAATTTGCTAAAGATGAAGTGGCGCTATTTGAAGTAAATAGTCTTTGAGGCAGAGAGATTGCATTGAATTAACATGTATGCAGAGGGTTTGCCTACGTATGATGAGAGAAAGGAAAATGGCATCCCCTATGACCAGAAGAAATCCCCCTAAAATCACTGGAAGAGATGGGCTTCTGACAACACAATCCCAGACATGCAGTTTGCCTTTTTGCTGGCTAAAAGCCTTTGATGGTGTAAGCAGCCCAGAGCATAAGATTGGTAGCTCTCAGGAGACTGACGTCCCTGTCCTTGAAATGAATCACAAATGGTTCAGCTACTCAGTCTTTTTAGCTTAAAAGGATCCTTAAAAGGCTTTACAGTGCATGTTGTTGGAAGTCAGCAACAAGCACACGTGCCTGGGATTCCTTGCTGCTCAAGCAGAAATCTGTGGTTCAAATGTCATTACATATCCAGTCATTTAGATACATCATGTCTTAGGGAGTTCTTGTTGAACGCTTGTTTTCAGAGTTGATGAGTAGCTAATTTGGCTTGCTGTAAGATGATATTGTCTCATCAGTAGGTTAAAGGACAAAGAGTTAGGAAAGCCAATTAGTTCTCCTGCACGTTCCTAGTCCTGTCACTTACTTACTCAGTGACCTTAGTCAAGTTGTTCCAACTTCTTTTGTTCCTGGGGTTCATCTGCTGGAGCAGAGACTGTCATTCTCTAAAAGTCTCTATGAAGCTTAGATCCATTGGGCACTGATCATGGTAGTGGATGGCCTTTAACTGCCACTGCAATATTGACCCCAGGAACTGTAGTGGTGAGGCTAAGTACTGAGGAGCAGAAACCCAGAAGCTGTTTGACAATGGGGGAACCGGACTGTCCGTGCTGCTGTTTGCTCTTTGTTAAACCAAGTCCGACAATATTTTCTTCTCAGAAGTATTGTGAGAATTAATTAAATCTTCAAGAAGGGGTAGGAAATCCCTATGTGAATGGGCTATAGGACTGCAGAGTGTAA
>JAVCKT010023949.1:29849-42196 GCA_032273925.1 Rhynchotus rufescens
TCCATCTTTTTCTTCTGCCCACAGCCTTGCCTCTTGCCTGCATTTCCCGAATATACTTTCACATACGCTGCCACCTTCCAGGCAAAAAATAAACTTTTTCCTACATAGCAAAAAGTGAACTTTGTATATTTTCTCTCCTACAGGCTTTCTCTCCTCCCTATTTTAGCTGTGGCCTTCAGTCTGGCTAGACTTTCTGTTGACTCTCCTGCTTTCTTCTGTTCCAAGCACAAAAATCCTCTTTCAAGCTTTTAAGTTATTGGGTCAGATATCTGAACCAGCTTCTTTTCATAAGGCTTTAAAATTCTAGCCTCTCCAGAAAAGGTGCTCTTCCTTGTTTTTAATTTTTGAATCAATTACAGCTTTAATTAAATGATTGAATAATACAATAATGGTGTGTGCTGAGAGACTGCATGATGTGTATGGTTGAAGCGATATGGGCAAGATATGATACATACTGACATAATCCTATACATTAATAACAATAATAATGTATAACTGCAGCATATGTTACTATTTCAGGTTGTTCTGGCACGGTAGACTGGTTTTATTCACCCTGGGGACAAGCACATGAACAAGTTACCAGAAGGGCAGCATGGGTGGGGATTTATATTGCCTCATCTGCTCTGTGGTAGGGGCCTGTGTGTTGGTGGTTATTCCGTAGGAAGAGTGAGGTAGGGTGCTGTGTTTTTGTTGAGTGAAAGCCGAGTGTCTTACCTTGCCTTTATTGTGGGTATGATAAAAGCACTTATCTTCAATTTATCAGTTACCACAACAGAGTTTAAGCACTCTATGTTTATACCCTATCTTGTGGCAACTTGTTTGTTGCCAATCTCCTTTTATATCCACTTTTATATCTTTTAGTGTTGCCAGAATGGTATATATGTGCCAGTACCTAAATGAAAATGGGACCTATTTTTTCTCTCTTCCAAGAATCTCACAGAGCTTGGGGTTTTGCTGATTTTACAGGCTGGGCTATTAAACCTTTTAAATCAAAACAATTCAGAATTTAAGTCTGCTTTAAGATTGGACAACTTGAATTTTCCTTGATCAAAAACATTAAAAAAAAAAAAAAAACTTAGTATAAACCACTATTTACTCAATCTGTAGCTAGATTAGTACTTCAAAACAGAAGATACTTTGCATAGCACTAGACTACATATTCTGTGTAGTTATTAGATTCAAATGAAACAGTTGCACACTTTTACTGGTCTGTACGTGTAGCAGAGAAGTTAAATTACAGTGAGGACTTAATGAATAGTGTTTGAACAGCAAGCCTGAAAAGGATTTTCAAAGCTTGGAGATGCTGCTAAGAAAGTTAAGGTGAAGCATATACTGATATTTTGTCAAAACCTTCTAATGGCAGAAGATTTCTAGGAGCATGTCGCGCCACGGCTCGTGTTGAAATGCCATATAGTGATCAATACCACTGCTGCTTTGATGCGCAGCTGTATAACAGTTACTATCATCACTGTACAGCAGTAAGGGTCTCTGGTGCAGTGGGCTATGTGGCACTGGAAGGTAAACCTTAGGTATGCTCTTGAAAGCAGATATACAGGCTCCTGAGGCCCGCACGCATTGGCCTTGACCGATGCTTGTGAAGAGCAGATGGAGTGCGTCTAAGTTGCCTGTTTCATGTTGCTTAGACAGATATGAAAGTCTGTCGCAAAGGCACAGCTGTGTTGCTAGGAAAGCTCCTCAGCTGGCTGGCACTTCTAGACTTCACTGGATGAATGCTGGTTTTTACCAGGCGAGGATCTGAGCTCAGCTGAGACTGGTGTGTCAGCTATTCGGAGCTCTGTTTGCACAGAGCTTTAACACATCTCCTGAATTTGGAAGGTTGAATCCTGTGAAGGACAGTAAATACTTGATTTTCTTGCTGTGCACTGAGATTTGCAAAGTGGGGCTCTGGTGTCTGCTTTTGTGGAAAAATCCTGGCCTCGGTGCGGTCGGGGGCAGTGTGCCACTAACATCCATCGCATGAGGATTTGCTGCGTACTGCCTGAGTCCTGCAGCTCATTCTCCACACAAATTAATTAAAAGATGCCTTAGGTAGGTGTCCAGCCGGCACAGAAGGAACCCAGCTCGCTGTTACTGGTCTTCAATCCCCAGTTTTCCAGCTGTCGCTATGTAACACGGTCTCCCCCTCACGTAATTCCTTCCTGTAGTCCAATAGAAGCCCTTTAAAGAAGAGAAAAGGGAAGAAAGAGGAACAACAAGCAAGTAATCCTGTCATACGATCTGCCTCAGTAGTTTGGGGCCTGCTTCCCTTTCAGGGGCCGTGCGCGCGCTTTGAGGCGCACAATAGCGATGCCTCCTCCATTGACCGCGGCGCTCAAAGGGCCCAGCGCGGCGAGAGCCCCGCGAGCAGCGGCGGCAGCAGCAGTGGGGCAGCACCGCCATGGGCCCAACTGTTCGCTGATTTAACACTCTGCCAGCTGCAGTCCCTGAGCTCGGCGCGGGGCAGCGGGCCCGCGCGCCTCTTTGAATATTACCTTTCAGCCAATAAGACATATGTCACTTCAATAAAATGTTCCATGTGGGCTCCTATTGAGGCAGGGCTCTGCTGGGAAGAAAGGAATTGCCTTACCTGATTTTCTTACCAACATGAGCCATGTGCTCTAGGTGACCCTGCGTGGGCAGGGGGGTGGACTAGATGACCTCTGAGGTCCCTTCCAACCTTCAGCATTCTATGATTCTATGATGTGAGCAGGGCCTTGTTGTTGTTGTTATTGTTTCTGGTATTATTATCTGCTTTGAGGCGAGGGCTTGAAGAAAAGTGTGAGGGGAACGGAACGATTTTTGGAGCTCCAGAAGTTTTTCGGACGTTCTTATAGTCCAGCTGGGCTGGGAGACCTTTACAATAAAGGTGAGTTTGAATCAGTACATTGAACTGAGACCTCTGTCATCACCTGAACACCGAGAAGGTTAAAATCAGCATCTGAACTGGCCTGAGTGTGTTTCACATGTAAATATCCCTGACCTCAAAGAATCCTTGGATTCTGGGGAAGTAAATGGCTATGTGGATGTCTACAGACTAGTGCTGATTTACAAGAGATAATGAGAAAATTCATGAACCAACAAAAATTTTACAAAGTGCAAGAAGATTATAACTAGTGAGCTGCCGCTTAGGCAGAGCATTGCAGCTGCCTGGTTGGTCCAAGGATAGTTATCTGCTATATCACTTACACTGTGAGCACAGGTCTGTGCTACCACTAGAACTGCTCCAAAGTCACATCTTTAGGAAGTGAGTATCTCAGGAAATAAATGTTATGAATTCTTATCTTCAGGATCTGTGTGAAAAGCAGAAATGTTTATATTTGTTACAGTATAGGCATGCCACTTTTTTTTTTCATCCAAGTTGATAAAATATTTTTATTTCAATAAGGCTGAAATTCTTATTTCAATCAGGTCAATCTGCTTCACCTTGACTTTTATATTGAAATACATTAAAATGCATATGAAATTGCAGTAAAATATGGGGAAATTGTGGCTTTTTAAAAAATCAAAATATTCTCTAATATTTAAAGTATTTTAATAATGTAATAGTGAGAAACTTTTTGAAAGCAACTGACCACAAGAAGTTGAGCCAAAATAATGTAGTTTATCAAAACAAAATGAAAAAATCAGGATAAATGTTTCCAATTTTTTTCTCATAGCAATGTATAAATTGCCACATAGCAATGTATAAATAGCCAAAAGAATATGCAAGAAAAGAGGGGAATAGGAAATGGCTACTGCTCCTCTAACTTGTGAGAGGACTGCTGAAGCTAACTTAATCGCTAAAAAGCTGTGGGGGTGAAATACTCAGTGAATAAGTGTGATCAGTGTATTCGATTTTCGGTTTCCCAAGTTTATTCTGGGTTTTCCTTCTCAGTCTCTTCAATATTCCTCCCTGTAGGAGTTTCTTTGGAGTGTGGTAATAGGGAAATAGTGATTGCCAAGTCAACAAGACCAGACTTACTATTTCCCATGTTTAGGGGTGAGGGATCAAGTGGAGACTAAATGTTTAGGAACAGTCTTTGGATACACAATGCTTTTCACATTGAACAACACTCAAAGTGTTGAGTTCAGATTTTGAAAGAGGGAGTCTCTATTTTTCCTTACAGTTTTTTGACCAGCTCCAGGCAGTGATGACAGGATTATGAAGTGGTAATAATATAAACTGGAATGAGATGCTATTTGGAAGATCTCAGGATTGCATTCAGACAAATACTTTAAGACGACGTAAATTGTAAGTGTTGGTAAAACATTTTCCTCTGCATTTCCTCTGCTACTGGTTACTTGTTTTCATTCCTGTGCTATTCTCTTCTTTGCCTCATACCATTCTTTTTGCAGCCAAGGGGTGAACTGGAGCAGATTCAGCTGGAAATAACCTTTCAGGCTACTTTTGAGTTTGTGGGGGCAATTCAGTGTGTGTGTAATGGAAGTAGCTGAATCTAGTTCGTTGCAGGACTTGTATGGATAGACACGGTATCACAGGGATAGAATTGAGCAGCCAGAGCAGCAAGAGACCCACTTCATTTATTTGTTTGATTGTTTGTTTGTTTATTTGTTCATTTTGGCCCTGGCTTATTGTATCCATTAAAGTCCATTTTCATGTTTAATAAGGACAGTTTGTCCATTTTTAACAGCTGGGTCACATGCCAAACGAAGTGACTTGGGCAGAGCTTGCAAAGCACAAGCGAGAATCACTGCCCAGCCAGCATCCAGTGAGCCAAGGTCAGACATTTCTGTTGTTGGTAGTACCTGTGATGGCAAATTGTGATGATGCTCTTTGCAGATGTTGCTACCTGTAGACTTTATTTGGATGTGTTAACTTTTGGAGTGGTCAGTGCTGCTAAGCATTTGCTTGATCGTGATCATCCCTTTATCTGGTTACATATTTTGTGAGTAAAATACAGACTCTGAATACAAGTAGGAGTCTGAAAAGTTTAATTGCACTATCAATAAACAACACAATATTTCTCTGCTGTGGAAGCCTTGTAGATATTTAATGCACAGGTCTTGAATTATACCACACTGTTTGAATGTGGTGTTTCAGATAACATGATTATTTTCCTTTTCATCTTTCTCTGATAAGTCTTAACTGACGTGATGCACACACCGTATTACTTGCTACCATCAGTCATTTGGTATGGCTTGGAACTTGCATATCCTTGTGCATTTTAATCCATTATTAATGCATAAGCAATCATCAGTTTGGCAGGACTGGACATTACACATCTGTAATTCATAAACTTCAAGACAGTTTTGGGTGATGATGATTCAGGCATCCACTGCATGTCCAAATTCCCCTTGGCATCAGCTGTCCAACCATAACTTGTTGGATCCAGCAGCGTGGGTTCACATTGCGGAAATCATCTCCAAATTCCTGCTTAATAGTTTGCATGCAGCTCACGCTGGAATAAGCAGTCTTTGCATGGGGGAAGCTGGCTGGAGTCGATTTCATCCCTTTTGGCAGAGAAGAGTCGATAATGGCATCAGTTGTTGCACTTTTAGGGACAAACAGATGGCATGTGAATTCTTGCAATTTCTGAAAGAAATCTGATGAAAGCTCCCAGGGTTGTCTAAACACTGAAAAGTTTTATTGATAATGGCATTTTCCTTGCAGGACTTCAAGGGCTCCCAGTTTTTCTTTGTCTGAAAGCACACGAACAGCACTGCATCCCAAAAGTACATGCAGGCCAATACTTGCTCTGCATGCACTAAGGGAGCATGCTCTTATATTACTGTCAGTGCATGGTTTGTGTCCATGTGTCAACTTTCTCATGCATTAGCCAAGACCAATAGTACTGCTGGATTTCACCCATCATTCCAGCATATACTATAACATAAGTATCCTACTTTTATGGCAATTTGAGAAGTTCTGTTTACTGGTGGTAAACAGAAAAGTCTTTGGTTAGTCAGAAATAGAGGATCACAGCTGAATGAATGACTCTGTAATGGACTTCACCTTTGTAAAATACTCTCCTCCTCTCCTTTAAGCAGAAACTTAATCAAGTTTAGTCTGTTGATGGGACAAGACAAAAAATTGGTGGCTATTTGGATATTTCAGCCTGCACTTGTGTCTTTGAAATGAACGCTAGCAGCAGATCCTCTGTTGGATTTCTCGCTAACTTTTGCTAAAATTGTCTAGTAAATAATTAACAATGCATTAACTTTATGACTTTCTGCACCTTCATTTCATTTGAATGAGCAGAGATGCCTTTAACGACGCTCAGCCTTTGGACGAGTCTTTGTTAATAACACAGACAGATGGGATAGTGAGGGCTTTGGGTGGGGGGGCTTTGGTGGACTTTTTTTCCCCCCATCTGACTAAATAAAATAAGTCTTAGCCAAAGGGGTTTATCCATTGCTCGGTTCTTGCTGATGGGCTTAAGGCTTCCTTCTGTCCTGTTAACATTGTATGAAGAAACCATGTGACTGAAGCATTTGACTTAATTCAGTTCTGCGAATTGACAAGGCCACAACTCACTCTCACTGCATGCTTTGATGTCTGCTGTCCTCTGTGAAACTTCTCTACACAGCACCACTTGGATGCCTATTGATTTTTACTTGGTTGCTTTCAGCTCTGTGTTTAGCACTAAATTATCTTTGGCAAGCATATCCATCAACGAGTTGTCTGGATACATGATCTGTTTCCCTTTGTCACTGGCTGATACGTACCTAGGGTCTCCTTCAAACCTGGTCTTTCAAGTTTCAAAGCGTTTGTTTCTCAGTTGAAACATTATTTATTGGTTTACATTTTTCTTTTCAGATAGAACCGCTCTTGCTTGGAGATAAAGGTTGTTATCATATCTGAATGAACAAGGACACTTTATGATAAATGCAGACAGTACTGGATATATAGAGATTTTTTCTGCAGAAAATTCAATTTGGATTATGCATCTGATAGTCTTCAATGGTGTTATTTTGACTGCCTTCAACTTGAAGTATAAATACAAACAACACTGGTAATTAATGAATTCCTGCAACAACCGTTTCTGTATTGGAAATGACAAGGATCCTGTTTTTTTTTTTTTTTTCCTGCAGTATTCCTTAACTCTGCATCAGCATATAGTGTCTTACAAGACTTTTCAAGTACTAGTGGGATTTTGTTTATGATTGGCAAGAGGGTGGTGTGTGTTTCCCTGTTTGGAAGACACGTTCTTATTCCTTGGACCCTGTTTCTGTGCTTTCCTATAAATTTCTCCATTCTCATCCATTTGTGCATTATTCTTTTGACCCAGTGACATCCCCAAAGACTTGTTATGGCCATAAATATTTATGCTTCTCATAATTATTGAATCTTTGATGTTTCTTTTTTTGTTCAAACATGTGACAAGATCATGAAATAGAATCTGATTGCAGAACTCAACAGCTCTCAGAAGAGGATTTGCAAATGCAGGCTCAGATGTGGCTTTAGGTTAGGGCTTGGTCTTCTGAAGTTGTGTGAATTGCGTGTGTTTTGTGAGCCTTTCCAAGCATGCTCACTGGATCCTCCCTTTTTGTTGCTTTCATGACACTAATATTTCAAGTATGCATTAAAATATGCATGTATTACAAGTATCAACAAAGTTCACCATCATGTAAACATGAGCAGAAGCAGCATATGTACAATGAAACTGATACTGTGGCACGCAGTTATCATTTGGGGACCATGTTGGAAAAGCTAATCAGCTTGACAGCTGTGATATGTCATCAAATCATGTAGATAAGCTCTGTAACAACAGTCAAGATAACGAAAAACTGCTGAATCACACAGAAGTCCACCTAAGTCAAAATTTGTTCCATGAAATGGTACTAGTCACTACCTGGAATCATTAGGAGGAAAAGTGCAGTATATCTACTGCAGTGAGCACTCAAGAAGCGATGGATAGACAAATATTCCTTTTGCTAGCCCTACCCTTCTTTAGCCAAGCAGATGGTGTGAAATTTTAGGCAAAATGGCAGAATTCAACAACACAGTAAGAAATACCAACAGCAAAATAGTGCGAAGATGGAGTACTCTCAGAATAAGGTGAAATTAGTCAACACTTTGTGTTATTTCACCCCTGTAGAATTCTGGTTTTACTTATGGATCCCCTTCAGAGCCAGACTGATAACTCAGTTATTGCTATGTTTTCACGTAAATACCCTTGAAAACTCAAACCTTTTCATTCATTCTCTACTCTCTCTAAGCGAATAGAGGCATGCGAACCAGATGTGAATAGAGGCATGTGGAGTGATGAAACAGGTATGTTCTTGGGAAGCACTTCATTCTTAGGAAAAACAGCATATTTAACTAAAACTCATGTAGTTGCAAGTGCCTCCACCAGCTCTGGCCAGCAGTATTTGTTAATGTCTTAAATTAAATAGATGTTTTCTTCAGAAAGCAATTGCCTATCCAGAGCCCTGTTTGCACAGAAGAACCTAGTTCTTCTCCCATTCGTCTTCCTTTTCTCCTTTCCCTTACTACCTGAATACAATGAATCAGACAAATATCCATGTGGTAACCTAATATGATGGATAATGTAAATTGACTGTGTGCATCATGCTTTGTATTTTTTCTTTGATTTGGGTATTCTAAAATGTCCCATAATGACTAGGAAGGGAGAAAGAGAGTGGCAGACCAGCAACATAAAAAAATTAGTAAATAAATAAGACAAAAAATTCTCTCACATGAGCAGAGAAAATAACAGAGCACGGTCTCTTGCAGGTCTTCCATTTCATGCTTGCATTCTCTGGTGTTTAATAAAGTTTTGTACTTAAACTAGGTTTTTCCCATAACTGAGACATTCATTATGTCTCCCATATGGATTCCTTGACCTTAAAAGTCCTGAGCTTCTGCAAATGCATTTTCTTCCATAATGACACAAACAGGACCTGCTTCCTATGCCCAGATGTCCATTTTCCCGAGAGATGGAGAAATTCTGTATCTTAGAGAGAGTTATTTTGGCTTCCAGCAAATTTGGCAGGAACTAATTAGTTAACTCGAAGTTCATTAGGAGAGCTAAGCACACAAGGAGACAAGCAAACACACAGAAAGTTAGTGAATAAACATTTTTTTTTTTCCTTAGGAAACTAGACTTAAAATGATTGTCTCATATTAGGCTCTTATCTCTGAGCAGAGAGGTCTATCTTCCATCCACTCCTAGTGACTTCATCACGGTTCTGAATCATGGATGCTCTGGGCATTATCTTATCTGCTTTTGTGTGCACTTAGGAATCTTA
Organism: Rhynchotus rufescens; assembly: GCA_032273925.1. NCBI lineage: Eukaryota > Metazoa > Chordata > Aves > Tinamiformes > Tinamidae > Rhynchotus > Rhynchotus rufescens. The sequence continues at coordinate 39,042 of JAVCKT010023949.1, forward strand.
TGTTAAGAGCCCTTCTTGTAACAACTTGTCTCCTCTCAAAATCTGGTGAGCTACAACGTTCCTGTGTCCATCCACACTGGTAAGAAGGAGATCCCTGAGCAGAGGATAACAAGCTGTTTTGAGCATTGACAGAGCTCTCAAAATGTGGCTTTTGATCCTATGTGTACCATGCACTATGTGCTTGAAAACGCTGGTTCTTCTTGCATTTTTGAGGTGGGGGGCTGCCTTGAAAAACTTGAGAGTTAAACACAGACCCCATATTTGTCTCTGAGCAAAACAATTAAGGTAATTAACCAAGGCAACTACTCAGTCTATGATGTGGAGCGGAGCCGAGGAAAGCAGGAGGAATTTCTCCCTGTGAATGAGGCACTTGAAGTTATCTCCAGATTCTTAGCAGTTGCTGTCAACTTGAAAATTCAGTTGGCAAGCAAGCCTAAAGGGATAAAGCCCAAGCAGGAGCAAAAGGGAAAACAAGGCACTTAAGACTATCCCAGAGGAGATTAGATGAAGATCCCCATACAGCCACTCTTGACACTACAGGCATAAGTTTAAGAGACTGCCCTGAATTAGACTTGTCAGAGAGCAGAGCTAACAATAGCTGCTGGGCCGAACAGACAGGGCTGTGTCCACAGGAGACTGGACTGTCTACCAGAGATTAGTCACTGGAGACCGCAGAGGTGAAAGGGAGAGCCAGAAACAACCACCATCCTCTTCCTCAGGTGCAGCAAGTCCAGGCAGCACTGTGAGCAGGACACACTGCTGTGGGTGGCTGCAGTACCCCCCATCCAGAACAGTGCTGTCAGGTTTCTGCTACCAGTGAGTCATGCAACTCAGGGCACTGAAGATCTTGTCTGTTAAAGGGAAATACAGATCCTATGTGAAATAATTTGATGCTTGGCAAATGAGGAAATAAGTGAATTGTTTGCTGTTAGAGAAGCATAGTGGAGAGTAACAAAGATGAGAGCAAAGACCCTAGTGATGTTATATGGCTAAACCAAATTCTGTCTTCTCAACCTGTACTTCCTCAGTATTTCCATTACGGTGTTAGCAAGACATGTAGCAACACATGTAGGTCCCTTTTGTGACAACAGCAAGCATGGCCACCGTTCCTCACTGCTGCTGCCACTCCGAGGACTTTCGGGGGTCACCACCAAGGAGCACCGTGTGCTACAACCATGTTTGTTGCAGCTGATGTTGAGGAATGCTGAGGACACTGTCTTGCATTGGACTCATTTCATGAGTTGCAGTTCAAGGGATTCCTGGAAGCAATATATTAAAAAAAGGGCTTGGGAAAATGTCTCAGGCATGGCCTGGGAGAGGAAATGAGGAACTCACCTGGAGCTGAATTTTGAGTAACTGGATTTTAGTTCTCTGTATTCCCTGAGTAGTTTCACTGCTGTCCTTGAGCGCTGTGCTTTACTCTTAGGTAGTGTTGTTGAGTCAAACCACGTCCTTGTGCCACGCTAGCCAAGGGCAGCCTCAGGTCACCAATGTGTTTAGCTTCTACAGGGAAAGTACATCCCGAATCCTGCAGTCCTCACAGCAACGAGGCGCAAGTGCTGCGTGGGGAAGCTCTGCGTGAAGCCTGCAAAGTGGCTCCAATTCTCTATGTCAACTAAAGCAGCCTCTGGTGCCGGGATAGTTTCACTCCTTCTCTTCAGCCCTGCAGGGCTCCAAAGGCTTCTCCTCTTGGAGCCACTAGTGCCCTCTGAGTCTGCAAGTCTTTCAGATGGAATGCCAGGGGAAATTATCTTCTCTATTAGTATCGTCATCCTCATACAGTATCTTTAATAGGTTAATAACAAGGTTGCTACTGAGAAAAAATCCTATTTATTATTTGTGACTCACAAGTTGGGTGTAAAAAAATGTCTTGAAGGCTTCAGTGAGAGTCCAAAAAAATCCTGGAAAACAGTGAAACTTCTGAGAACTCTTAAGCATCAAGCCTGTAAAGTCTTCATATGGTAAAAAAAAAAAAAATAAACTTCAGCAGTAGCCCAAGTGCTGAAGCACAACTTTAGACTAAAGCGCAAGATTTGTCCTTCAGTCAGCTATTTTGTAAGTGCTGCTGCAAGTGGAACAAGAGCTGAAAACAGGCAGCCTCTTAACAATGTTTTATTCCTTGTTGTTTAATAACCATACTCAAATATATAGCAACAAAATGGTAGGGTTTAATTTTCCATAACAGTTTTCCTTTTTCCTTTAAATTTGGGGGGCAATTTGGCGGTAGCAATCAGAGTTTGCATAAAAAGGATAATCATAAGAAAGTTTCTGGTATTATTGATGTTGTACAACAAAGTATACAACTGAATTCAGATAAAGTTTCCAACTAAAAGAGAATACATGAATGAAAAAAGTGTAAAGTTATTGGAGATTTCTTTTACTTCTTAATCACTGCCATATGTTAATCATACAAGAAATGAAAAACTAGCCAAGATTTCTAGCACATTTTATTAATTTGGTTAACAACTTTTTTAAAGTGTATTTTAAAAACTATTAGTGTTCTGTGTGATAGCACACATAAATTATGTCAGCCAAAGAGTACAGCAGGTTACATCAGAGCCTTCTGTGACATTTATGAGCCAGCATCTGCTGTGCTTGGTGGGTTGGCTTTTTCAAATGCCTATCTCAGGGTTTTATGGCTAGATTTCCAAATATATGCCCTTCCACGTTCTTAAAGTGACAAACACACACAGGCTGTTTCGTCTAAATGTTCACCCACAGATTTCTCACTTAGCAAACTCCGTTCAAGTCTCCGCTTTTGTGTGTGCTGGCAGGGAAATCCTGCGTGTCAGGCAGATGCTTCTGTTGCAGCAACACCTTCATGCCCGGACTAAGACCCTGGTCCAGCTGTTGCACAGGGGAAGGATTCTGTTCTTAGATATTACGAACAGTTACTTGAAACACACATAGCCCAGGGTTTCAGTGTGCTCAGTGCTGTAAAATCCCCTTCGCTGTCTTGGAGAGCACAGAGGCACTTTTTTTTTTTTTTTTTACCAAAGCATTTGAGCACCTAATGATACAGATCTGGGTTCTCGCTGCCTTTTTCAGCACTTAAATGACAATCTGGCCCTTACATTGTGCAAGAGGCAGGGTTGGAGGTGTGCCTGTAGAGTTACGTAAATGCAAGGCAGATATGATTTTAAAGAGTTTAGGAT
>JAVCKT010023950.1:0-27070 GCA_032273925.1 Rhynchotus rufescens
GGAGCGGGCCGAGGGGGGGGGCGCACGCGGCGCGGCCGCTGCGGCGGCGCGCGAGGAAGGTGCTGGAAGGTGGCGGCGAGGCCCGGCGGCCCCAGCCCTGCCGCGGGGCAGCGCGCGGCAGCCTCAGGGGCTCCGGGCACAGCCCCGCTCGGTACCGGCCCGCTCAGCCTCCAGCGGCCCCTGGGCTCGAGCCACAGGCCCTGGCTCCGCAGGCAGGGCCTCCCGGCTCCCCCTCACCCCACTGGGACCAGTCTGGCCTGGGAAGGGCCCAGAGCCCTCCCTGCACAGACCGGCGGCTCTGCGCCTTGTGCCGCCCTCCGCACTACAGGGAAAGAGTGGGGCTTGACCGGGAAACGGCACCCACAGCAGGGCGGGCCGGCCCCTGCTCACCTGCTGCTGTTCCGCTGAAAGGCAGCATCACAAAGAGAACACACTCCTGTTAAAATAACAACACAAAGCTTTCCGTTCGTAACAAAAAGTAAAACAGAGAAAAAAAGGGGAATCAGGAGCCTAATTCTGAAAAACAAGACTTAAAATTTATCCATTAAAAAAAGTTTGGAAAATTTAATTAAATCTGCAAACTCCGAGTGCTGCCTGACTTGTTCTGCACTCAGCACACGGAGGTTGGCACATTTTCCCCTTGGACAGAGCTCGACTTCTCCACAGGGGTGCTCAGTAGCAGCCCTTGTCCCCAGCTAAAGCCAGGACGACCCTGCACAGTGCAGCACCATGAAGGAGTCAGAGCATAGACATAGCAAAAGAAAAAAAAAAAGTGATAAAAGTGATTTTTTTCGGTCATAATTATGAACTCAGGCTATTTAGGAACAAGCCTTTTTCTGGCCAAGTCAGCCATTCTTGCACTTAAATTCTGGAAGTGCCCTTCTCTCTCTGCAGAGACAACACAGAATAGCAGTAGAGAGTTACAGTGAAATTGTTCCATAGTGATCTAAATGTATGCTATTTTTCATGAAAAAGTACAAAAGTTAACATTTTAATTTATTAGTAGACAGAGCAAAACACCACACTCAGTACAAGCTTCACACAGAAACACCACATTTCAGCTTGTGTGCAAAAACTTCAACGTCCCTGCCCATTTGTAATTTGAGTTTTTATTTTTATCTTCTTCTTCTTAACAATGGTACATATCTTAAAAGTAAGACCAGTGTAAACTGTTGTTGGAACATAAGCCATGTCAAGTGTGCCAAAAAAGAAACATTATGTGATTTTGGTTACCACTAACATTGACTGGATTTTAATTTGCAGCAGAAATTGTAAGACTAGATGTCTCTAACCAATCCTCTGAGAATGTTTTTACTGAAAATTAAAGAAAAAGAATTTGAGTTTATGTGCTTTTTCAGTTGATTATTATATGTTAATATTCCACAAAATATACATTTCATTTACGATACTTAAGCTCAAACTGTTTCTAAATTGATTTGCTCTCAGAGGGCAGTTTGTGTTTTGTGATTCTGCTGTGCTTTTTTAACACTGTTTCCCCCTCAAAATACAAAAGGAAAAACAAGGCAAACTGTAGTTTAAGAGATCCTTGTTTGTCTAAGGGAACAGAGTCTTAAAAAGGCCATACGGGAAAGAAACCTAGCACACCACAAGTCTCAAACAGGGACAGTATTAACTACTTGCTTTGAGTGTCAAGGGATGACATCCACTTGTTCCTTTTCATAGGGAGTAAAGACAAAAGGCGTAGCAATGACAGCTCCATATCTACAGTCTGCGATTGAACACTTTGCAGGTGGCAAGGAGGACAGAAGCAGCAACTGCTGCCTGTCCTACTGCTTCTGAAAAGGCAGGGATGCAGAGAGCCCATCTGTCCTTAAGCTCCTTACCTAATGTCACGAATCCACTCAAATAAACCCATATTATGGCATAAAATCTTGATCTAGAGAAAGATTCCGTTGTGCTTTATATCAGACAGAGATACTGATAAAGAAATAATGCAGGTTTCTAAAAGGATTTTTTTCTTCTTTCTCTACTTCCCCCCCACCTCCTCAGTCAATGATGTTTTGGAAGATGAGAGAAACAAAAAAGTAGAGTTTGATACCTGTTCTGATACCAGTGATGAAATGAATTGATGATGCATACTGGCACATACAGGATCTACTTATTTATACCACAGACTAATCACTGTCTAGATCACTCCAACTTCTCCCACCCCCAGAGGATCTCCAAGATCTGGCTTTCTCTTTATAGGCTGTCAAAAATCTTGTCTTCGCATTATTCATCTCCCACACACCCTAAATCTACTTAAATAAGTCAGTGCCAAAAAGAGTCTTTCGAACATTTCATTTTTGCCACACACCATCTTATTTTCTGCTGGCATCATTTTCCCAGCTGTGTTACAATTTCTGTAGTCCCTATCTTACAATTTAAGAGTCAGACTGTGACATAAAGAGATGTATATGTATGGGAAAATTGTCTCACATTGCTAGCCTCATCTTGCACACTTCTACTGTCTCGCATCTTATCTTGTATGAGCAGAACATACTCTCTAAATTAACCTACAGAATTACGATCTTGTATTCACTCACTCACCACGCAAACCTGGTACAAGGCAGGTGCCATATGAAAATTTTCTTCATTCAACTGAAAAAACAAAAACAACAAAAAAAGACCCCGAAATATGCAACTGGCTAAATAACTGTGATATCTCGGAAATCCCAAAGGAAATTCAGGGCCCCAATTTTGCCATGCACCACTAGCAAAGCAAACTGCTAAAAATCTTATATGTGATAGGATATAAAGAAATCTATGTAAATTTCATCAATATTACTGATTAAGTAGTATAAGGCAGGAAAAAGAAAAGAAAAAAAAAAAAAAACAAAAAAAAAAAAAAAAAAAAACACCACACCAAACCAACCCCCCAAACCAAACCCAAAGGAAAAGCAGTAGCACCCAGCAAACCGGAGCCAGCAGCTCACCCATCTCCACCTGTGCGCATGTAAAAGGTCCAGGAAAGTGCTCCAAGGGTGAAGTTAGGAAAAGGGTGATTCAAGTTTTATTACAAATTCACAAAAACCAAAAATGTCATCATATGTCCTCATTACTCTTTTAGCTACAAGTTAGAAATGGCACGTGTACCACAGACAGAAACAAGTATTTACACATTAAGTCATTTACTTCTGCAAGACATATGGTTTGCAATACTATACATTCATCTTTCTATGACAAAAAGGAAGATTTTTTTAAAAAAGATACTCAGTTGATTATTGTTATTTATACTGAAAGAAAAGAAAATTCTTACTGCTGGAGTGGTTTAGGTTCTAAACGGAACCTAGAAATCTGGAGAAAAAAAGGCGAGGGGGGAGAAGGCATAGATCATATTAAGAAAAAAAAAGCAGGCTTAGTAGAGGCCTCATCTTACATATATTTATCTGCAAATTTAAGATTTTATTTCAAGATGAAACATTTTACATTAATGACCTAAATAAAAGCTCAACACCAGAATCACACACACACAATCACTCTAACAGTCCCCAGGAAGCAGATTCCACTGCCGTAGCTGCTACAGAACACCCGTGCGTTGCACTTGGGCCAGAATAACCCAGCCAAACGGGACAGGCTGCCGTGTGCACGAGCCAAGAGCGGCCCCGCAGGGGAGGCAAGGCCAGCGCGCCAGGAGCAGGGATTAGAGCCCGCTCTTTAGCGCCCAGGGCCCAGAGCTGCAGCCCCCGGGACAGGGCACACAGGCGCATGGCCCCTGGCCCCGGCCGAGGGCTGGAGCACCCAGCACCGCCTGAAGGGCCTGGTTTGCCACACACCAGGAAAAGGGAATGTAATCGCTGTTTTCAACCAACTACCTGATAGGAGTTATAAAATGCGGCCACATTCTCCCTCCAGTCAAAGGAGGAGAGGTACATCTCCCAAGGTGAATTCCAGCGAGGTTTAAGGGAAGAGATATTCACAGTGAGGGCAGTCAGGCCCTGGAAAAGGTTGTCCAGAGAGGCTGTTTAGTTTCCATCCTTGGAGATGCTCGAACTTGGACTGGTCAAGATCCACACAACCTCACCGGGCTCTGAAGAGAGCTCTGCTCTTTTTAGCTCCTTTTCATCAGGCTAACACCGTTCTGTCCTCGGGATATGGCCAGTATTTCTAACATTGGAATTAAGATCCACACACTGTACGGTCTCACACCACAAGCCACCAACTACTCTTTCCTCAGCAGTTATACACTGACCTTCTTCTGCGTTTACCCTTCTGCATCCCAGGATAACCTTTAAATCACTACATTTTCCTCACTTCTCCTGTACTTTCCGTGCCCAGACTCAACAGCCTGGAAGTCCCATGGTCCCTGAGACTCGCTCCCACACTCATTTGGTTGGCAGGCAGCACATTATATATTTAATCTAACTTCTGAAAAGCAACAGCAAGAACAGGGATTTTTTTTTCTCTCCCCTGCCAGTGCAGTTACTTTAATTCATTTTTCACTTCTCCCCCTTCCATTTGTCCAAAAAGGTCAGAGTTTCATAAAATTAGTCATTTGCAAGTAAGCCAGTCTAAAGCCTGCTTTCTAGTCTAAAGCAGACCGAAGTCTAACAAACCAAAGTTAGGTTTTTGTAGCAAGTAACATAGTAACACTGTGAGCAAAGTTTACCTTGAGCTATATGCCTTTGCTCCTGCATCAATTAATGATGGAGGGAAAATAAGAAGTTCCATCTCAGGAGTCACAAGAAAACACTTTGGGATATGCACCCCACTGCATGGATTTCAAAGGGAAAGAACACAGTGGAAATCATAAATCAGTTAATTTTTCCCTCACTGAAATTCCGCTTAAATTTTTTTTGTTCCACTTCAATTTCTTCCACTTTTTTTTTTGTTTAAAAAAGGGTACTTGATACAATACTTTGTTCATAAAAAAGTGAACCTTGAGATATATGCAGTACATATAATCCTCATGAATCAGTGATATTTCTTTGAAAAATACTTAGTTTTACATTTTAAATGTCTCCATCACAAATATTACAAAGATACCTTAAGTAATTATAAAACTATTTCAGATAATAACTCAGTATAAAAATATCTTTATTAGGTTCACTACTTCCCTGAATCCACACTTATCCTCATGTAGAGCAACAAGGAAGAAGGTAAATTAGCATACTTGATTTTCTGAATTACCAATCAAAATATAATAAAAGCCATTATGTCTGAGTAGGATCCTCTAAACTCATTTCCACGGTAAAAGCTTAACCTACTATATTTATCACAAATGAATCCAAGACAATTTTCTCTTTGATAAATGTTGAGAAGCTATAGATCCAAGTGCTGATAGTAATCTACCCACTCGTCATATACTTCTCTTGGGAAATATGCCCGTGCAATTCAGAAACAGATAAAAACAAATAGCAAATATGAGTGTTCTGCCACTGATGACTTCCCCAGAAATATCTGAGAGGGATTTGATTTGTTTTTACGTTTTCGTGATCAGGCACATAACTGAGGACATCTCTTAAATTATTTTTTCATGCAATGATAATTTTCTGCCAGGATAGTCGAAGATTTCTTAACGTTGATAGTGCTATTTACAACATCTCAGGACTGCAAGACCACATTCATACCACAGCTAACAATCTCAAAAGTAATGCTATTTTTCTTTTATGCTGACACTTTCATATTGCATCCACCCAGAAGTATAAAAATACTGAATGTAAAACAAAAAGTATTAACATGAAAGCAAAACTGCTCTGCTCAACAAATTTTAGAAGTCAAAATGTTTATATTTTTGAAAACATTATTCAATAAAAGAAACCTTAAAGTTCCTTGATGTTTCAAGTTGGATTTTTCACTAATGTCTCCTGATATGCAATGAATCTTCTCAAATTCATCTTCACGTTGTCAAGAACACAGAGCTGATCTGCACTGTATTCTCCTTTGCTTTCTTTTCGCATCTGTAAATCCAAAACATATACTTTACTAATATAGAAGTGTGGTTTTTTTACTTTTTTTTTCTTTCTTTTTTTTTTCTTTTTTTCTCCTCCACCTCTTCCGTTAGGTCATTTAAGTTTCTAACAATGGTGTATATGTCCCCTAGCAAGCCATGATACTTACTGCTCAAGAGCTCAAAATAACATGTTCACAAGCCTATAATGCTGATTCAAGATTAGCAATATGCTCTACAAGGCAATTTATTATAAAACAGCATCTGTGTCTGTATCTGGCCGTAATACTACTGGCATCCTATTTCCACCATAGGTTTGAAGCATACACTTCTTTTCTGCATCTATTTTAATAAAAGATCTACCTTATCTAACCATTAAGCAATTGTAGCATACAATTATGTATTTGAAATATAAAGTCCTTGAACTCAAGACTATGGAAGCTAGTCCACAGGTGTCATCTGACTAAAAGAAACAATGCATTAAAGGCTGTTTAAGTCACAAACATATTTAAAATTATAGCTTAGAAAACATGGAATATGTGATGTATTTTAATTAACCAGGAACAGAACAAAACTGCCATAACTATAGCAAGCTAAAAACGAAAGCTGCGAAAGCTGCTGATTTAACTTCAGAAGGGACTTCTTCCTTTCCCTTCCCCTCCGAGTTAGCTGTACTTGGTCCTCCTCCAGAGACACCTAAAGAATTCACTTTGCAAAGGTTTCAGAAAAATACTGAGATTTGGACATCAATAATGCTGATGGTGGAATGAAGACATTACACTGTAACCTTAAAATGGTGATACGAACTGCAAAGTAAGTGTACCTGCTTTCTTCTAAAACAGAACAGCAGGAATTTCAACACTCTCACAAATTTTCACCTTTTTTTTTTCAGATCCATGTATTCCTGCTTAATTATCTCTTAGCAGCCCTGATTTCAAGACTTAACCCACACTGAGTGTTGAAACTCTGAGCTAGCTGCATTTGATGCTTACCCTCATTTTGAATACTGGTTGAAATTCTTTCAGTGCTGGGAGCAACTTAATCTGTACTGCTGCCTTTTCTGCTTCTTTACCATCTGCAAACACATCAAAAAGTGCATCCAGTGCTTCCCCTGCTACTACAAGAGAAGATTCTTTCATAGCAACCTCAAGAAGAAATTTTCCAATCATCTGAAATAAAAAAACAAAAATTGATTTTCAACATTGCTTATAAAGATTGAGGGGGGGAAAAAGAGGCAGTTTCAGAGTTGAAAAGTTTGTTGTTTCACCTTTAACGTTTCGGCTGTATTTTCTGATTTGGCCAGGACACTGCCCGAAATTCCAAGGATGCTGACGACGTTCACTCTAACACTGGGGTTGGTGCTGTGAATCCCAGCTTCACATAAAGCGATCAGCTGCGCGGGAGTCATACACTGTTCAGTAAGGGAGAAAACACACACAGTGACACAGCCAGGGAAGCTTCTAAGACATCTGCAGCATTTGCTTCTGCAGGAGAAAACTGACAGACTTGTAACAGAGTCTAATGAGCAAGAACAGTTCAACTCTCCCTTTCAACATCTGAAGCCCTTCCTCCCGGACAGAACCAATAACCACACAAGCAGGGGAGAGAGTTTCAAGCCCATACATGTTTTCACAAATTTACCTAGCTCAATAGCTATTTCCAGTTCACTGGAACTGGAACATAAAACATAACAACATAAAAACTCATTTTTACATTTTAAAGCCAAAAAGAAGCAGCAGACCATCTATCGGTTACATCTTGTATAACTATTATGCTTCATTCTCGTATTTAGCTCACTAATACATGTTCAACAAAGACTCTAGAAGGACATACAGCTTCAAATGCATGTCAGCAGCAAGTAATAAACAAATAAAAATGGACACTGATTTAGTTCCAAGTCTTCTCATTATTCTCATTATACTCATCTCAAAGATGCTACATGATGAATATTATTATTTTGCTTTCAGAATATCTTTCACTTGTTTACGTTTTGGAGATTAGCTATAACATAAACTGGTCCTGGTAGATTCACTGGAAAAACAGAGGTTAAACACTGTTTAATCTGTACGTTCAGTGTTCAGAATTACGGGATTCTAGCTCTTCATTTAAACAGCTTTGTTTCATAAACTTTCCAGCATAATTTGACGTGAATTTGAATCTAGTGGAATATGAGTTTGCAACCTTTTACCTGGGAGATGTTCTTTGATGCCATTGTTTGTAAGAGAGCCCTCAAAGCACTGGTTATGGCTTCCAAGAATTCTGTGTCTTTAGGGAATTCTGTCAAAGAATTGCACCCAAAGCCAAAAGTTAAACAGGAAGATGAACAATATAACAAGCAAAGAAATAGGAATGCCTTAATCCCCCCACTGTTCCTCCAGGTACTACCACAAACAGGAAAAGCTACATTTTCAGACACTGGTCTTTGTAAGGTTGTAACCATAGTGATTTTTTTGAATTCACTACTTATTGTGCCTGGAGATTAGATCATGGCTATTTAAGATTTCCTCAGTTTCCCCGGTTAGATCGCATAAGTGTCTTAACATATGGTACAAACCAACCCAGTCCAAACAGAAGCTTAAAAACCAAGTATTACACGCTGGCCACAATACTGTATCTGAGAAAACTACATTAGCTACTGGACACACAACTCCCTATGTCTTGCAAGCGGCCTTTTTTAGGCTCCCAGAACTGAGGGCTGTTTCCAGTTCATGTACAGAATTTATTTTCCTATGGTTCAATAACCTTTCAAAAATGTACACGTAGTGACAAATGGCTATTCATCAATATTAGCTATGCTGCATTTTGTTCTCATTTTCTTGACTATTCCTGAAACAGAAATCCTCGATAATTTAATGCACATCGGCTTTTCTGTCTAAGCATCTAGGTCTTTATGTCTCGTTTTCCCAGTAAGCCACAGAATTCCTTTTAACCACGTTTTGGTATCTCATCTGGTCTATCTGGCAGTTTCTGTTAGATAGCATTTAACTATTAATAAATAAAAAGATTAAATGTTAAGAAAACAAGGACGCAAGCCATTAATTTATTATTATCTCTCTTCATCTGGCCTCTTTTCAAGTTTCACAGAAGAACGTTCTGAATATTACTAAGTATAACATATAGGTCCTTTTAATCTTATTCTTCAAGCACGAGATAGGCAAGTATTTTACATACGCTTCCCCACATATATCTTCATATTTATTTTCATTTCCTACATTTTAGTTTTTCAAGCACTATGCTTTCATGAAATATGCTTTCTTACTCATAATGTTCCCACGGATAGATCACCTGCTTTTGATAGGGCTTTTTGAGAAAAGAGTGTGTTTTGCAGCCGGTGCATTTTCAAGCATCTACTAATGCCATGTTGAACTACAGTGAGTAAGAGCTATACGCACCACATTTGTAGCTACAAATGAAGACATTTGGAAGAATGGAAGAAATCTCCACTTCTCAAGCTCCTAAGAGACTGGAAATAAGTAACGCACATACAAGATTTCAACAAATTTGACTTATATAATTTTTCTTGTTTTTCCAGCCTGTAGAAATATACGTGCTGGTTTTCATTTGATTTTGCTTTGGTATAAATGTGCCATATAACTGACCTTAAAGCAAAACACATTAGTAGAATAGTTTTAGATGAAGCAGCCCACTAGAGAACCAGATCAGCAACCTGAAATCAGCTACTTAATTTTTTAAGTATCAGTACCAGCTTCTCTAATGTAACACACAGACCAAAGGGTAAGCCGTCCAATAGCACTACAGGAATGACACTAATCTGATGTATGAGATGACTGGAGGTAGTTGCCTAAATTACCTGCTGCCCAGCTGGACTAGATTGTTCACTAGGATTGGTACTGGGGGGAAAACATCACAATATTTCTGTGAAGTAACGTATCTTGGAGGAATTACAGAAGATGCACACAGGAAGCATTATAGCATCCACCAGGATATATTTGATATTCCAAAACAGTGTCACTCTTTGGAAAAAAAATGAAAGTTATCCAATTTATTGCCTTCTAAACTCAAGTCAGGTCAACAGCGCAGCAGGAAGTCTGATAAGCAGCTTAAGAATTTTGCACACTTATTAAAAAGATATTTTCAATAAGGCAATACAACCATATGAATAATGCATGTCCTGGTGACACGGCTGGTACACTTTTTTTTTTAAAAAAAGGATTTTTACAACAGCCGTTTTCTATATTCTCCTAAGATTCTGAGAAAAAGTGACATAAAATATTGCTGGATAAAAGACCACTTCATTTCAGGTAGCTGTTTAGATTAGTCACCACATTTGAAAAGAAAATGTGTCATTGTCTTCAAGATAAAATTGTTGATTGATGAAAAACAGCTATTTTCACAAATATGACATCAAGCAAAACAGTTCTGGTCTCGCAGCAAGGCAGGGTTTATCCATTAGCTTTCTGTTTGCACACACAGATGTAAAGCATATCCTTGCATGAGGAGCATGCTTGCTTGGATAAACAGATTACATCAGGATACGCTGTTTCGTCAGCATGTTTCCAGCATTCAGTATCCTTGTTCTGAAGGCCAAGCGTATAAAACTAATGAAACGGCATTAAAACCACTTAACAATATGCACAGTCATTTATAGCCTTGTGATATAGACCAGCAAACCCTCTTTACTAAACAGCTTACCCGTTTTGGAAAAGACCAGCTGTGAGAGATGCTCTGCAAGCGACTGGAGTGCTGAAGCTCCTCCGAGACAATCCACATCTGACACTAATAAAATGCTGTGAAGACAGGTCAGAGCCCTGCACTGCACTGTGTTCAGCCTGAAACAAACAGGAACGCACTTAGATCCCCTTGTAAAGAAGGGCTGATTTGCAAAAAGGAGTCCTGAATTACAACTGTGATCCATCATGCCATTTTCACAAATATTTGCATTTCTTCACTGAAAAGACAAAATTCACTTATCAGGCCTGCATTATCCAAATCTTTAAAGTAATACGAAGATGGATAATCCTTCCAAGAATTCTGTAATAATTGAATACACGTGAAAAATAGTAAGAGAGATGATAAAATTCCTACTTTTTAATTAATGGTTTCCAAGATGGATTGTGCATACAGATGTCTAGAGCAACACTGTTTGGAAAAGCAGTTTTTTCAAGAATCTATGAGGGAAAAAAGAAAAAAATAAGTTTTAGCAATAAAGTTTTGCACTTCAAAAACAAGCCTGAAAGCACAGAGGGAAAGCTAGAAATTTATTTCAGTAACAGATATCTCAAACTACTTATATATGATTTTCTTCAAAGTTTTCCACATAGCAGGTTTCACCTGCTGAAAAATGCCATAAACTTCCTCAAATGCTCATATATAATGCAATTACAGAGCAAGTTTAGCACAGTGTATTTTAAGCATCCAACTCTACAGAACAAAAGCTAATTTTCTAAGTCTCTCCTATTCATTTTTCAGAACTTTTAGATATTCTGCTATAGAACGCTCAGTCAGCTGCAGAGCCCAAAGAGTTTGGGAGGAAGCGTACATGTCTCGTTGGCAAACACAAGGCCCCTGAAGGACATTCCTTTCACATCTTCACATTTTTGCTCAGAGTCCTGTCACACGGCAGAACCAGCGTAATAACTAGTTCAAAGGAGAAATCGAACCTTTACAAGCCCAAGTGAAAATGAACAAAACAATTCTGAAACAAGAATTTAAGTTCTTGACAGTGTCAAACGTTGTACTTCACAAATTACATGCAGACAGGGAAAAAAAGAGGAACACACACTTTCAGTGCTGACTACTGTGGCTCACATACATTACCTCCAGCTCACTTAGCTAGCACAGACATTTGGCAGCTATTCTTCTACTCAGTGTTCCCTTTCGTTTGCACTTAACTCTTTTCATGGACAAATCAAAAAAGAGCCTTTATAGTTTTTATAAAGCCAAATAAAAACATATTGGGTTTATAAAACACAAGAGTCACAAGAGTCTTATATGAAGAAATGACTTGGTCAAATCAACTTATGTCATTGTGTTGCTACCTCAAGGAAAAAAGATTAAAAACACTGAAGTGATTTTTAAAAGCTCTCTCCAGATGAATTATGATAACTTGTTTGCCCTGCAAATCTCGCACAAAGGAAAGATTATATTCTAGATCCGACAGACATATATACCTTCTTTGGAATGAGGTAGTTCAGGAATGCTGAGTTAACCTCATCAGAGAGGCAGAGAGGTGACATTAGCAGCCCACTGCTCTCATTGTATGAATTTTCCATAAACAAATCACTTTCATCACTGCTGGAGAGTTCCTCCCATTCGTCGTCAGAGGGATCTGAGAACAAAATACAGACTATTAAAGAGAAGAGCTCTCACGCAACAGGTACCCCCCACCTGAACTAAACTAGGCACTAGCTCTTGGTTTAAGTCATTCTGGTCTACTGCTCCAACAAAGTCCCCACAAAACCAAGTGCCATTAGGTTGCAGTTATAAATATTGTATCATTTTTGTTTAAATTGTTTTATTACAATTAGTACTTGGCTTTTGCTAAGGGAACATGTGGATCTACAAGGGCAGGTGAGTAGAGCTCCAGCCTTTGGAGGACAGTTGAGGTGATACTGGCACAGCTACTGCACAAGCTAAGTTGGTCATTTATGTTTAAGCTGATATATCGATGTCCACAGGGTTGACACCGATTTATCTAAAGTTGTTTAACTCCGGGTTACATTTTAACTGGAACAAAATAGGTGAGTACACAAGTCCTAAGTCTACATGTTGGAATGATCTTCTTCATTGGCACATGAAAGTTCTGCCTGTGTAAATAGGTCAGGATATTTAACTACTGTGACGGAGAGAGAAAAAAAAATCTGCTATCCACTCCCATTTAATTTTGTCTGCCAACAAGCATTCATATATGATCCAGTTACTCTAGTAACTGTACTGCAAGTCACACACTTCTGTGGCAAAGCAAAATATATTAACTTAAAATATAACCAGAGTTATAAATGAACACATCATGCATCTCACTAGCACTATGCAATAACTTTAGAATATATTTAAAGGAGAATAAATTTAAAGGCTGTTGACTTTGTGATCTGCCACACATCAACTCATTAAGCTGGGGTTGCTTGATCACTTGAGCAACTCTTTTTCTTACAGTAATATCCAGTTCATTTTACAACTATGATCCTTTGGTGTTAACAGCCTCTGCAAGAGCAAACAGCTCTGTTTTATGCACTGCCACCCAAGGTCCTGCTCTATTGTCGCAAGCACGAAAAAAGCAGACCCTCCTCCACTTCATTCTATATTTTGCCTCTTCTAAAAAAAACAAAAATCCATTTGCATCTTTACAAAGCAAATTTAAAAAAGTCTTCTTTGAAAATTAAATAAAAATGACATTAACTGAACTTGCAATTCAATTCAACAAAGAGAACAGAAGCTAAATCATAGTTTGCATTGAGTGAAAAGACACAGGACAGAACTAAAACCAGGCTCTAGAACATTAGCCTATACCTAAATTTAGATTTATTCCATATCAGATGAAAATATGGGAGCTTTTCCTGTAGCAAATCCATCTTAACTATTGCTGGTCACCTATGGCCTACGGATAGGCCAGCAACACTGGAGTCTCCCAACCTCCTTCCCACGTCGCTGTTAACAAGGCAGGATCCCCGCTGCTCTGTCCAAGTGCCAGCCAGGATGCAGCCAAACACTCTTCTCACCAGTCTGCTTATTCCCCTTAGTTCTGTGGCAAGCAGAGAGCTCCTATGAATGCAGCATAGAGGCTAAGCGAATGGCTGTAACAGCTAAAATCCTCACAGAACTCAAAATTAAAAGAACTGCTGCCTCCAGATTCCTCTTAACTTCTACAGACTAGATTTCGGTCTGCCCACAAATGAGTGTAGTAGTGAAATACCACACAATCAATGTTATATTACACTGTGTGAATGATAGAATATGCAGCCTATCCACAAGAGATTTTCTAATTAAAGGGAAAAGCTTATGAATTACAGCTCATTAGATGAGAAATGCAGTTATGTAAGAAGTTCCGTATACTAGGTGCAGAATTTCCTCGTGCTGTAAAAGAAAATCACCACTGGGAACATCTGGGTATTACTGAGATTTTATTATTAGAACCTGAAAGATCTAGTTACAGATTTCTCCCCTAAACAATTACTTCTGCATCAGGCTCAGGCACTATATTACTAATTAAAATTTCCAGGTTCAGTGGGTTTGTTTTGCTTTTAAGCAGAGTTCAAAAACCATTTATCCTGATGGTTTGAAGAAAAGCTATCAAAACCAAGTATCAGAATTCATAGAAGATATAGGATATCCTTTTCCTAAACTCATCCCAAAACAGCTTTTCTTCTTCCTTCAAGAAAACTTGTAAAGGTGGAAATCTAAACAGCCCAAATCTGCCCTGCTGTGAAGAGTTGTGTGTAAAACTGCCTCTCCTCCTCTTTCTGCAACTCTTAGTATCAAAACTAAATACCAAACAAGAAAAGTAAACTCTGTTTCAAAAAACTAACACCTCAGTCCTGCAACAGAACTCACTCATCGCATATCAAATTAACTGGTGGAATGTGGTCTAACTCTTCCCCCCAAAAAACAGAAACAATACATTTTAACATAATTCTATTTTGCACAACTGTGTTCTTTAACACAGGCACATCAAATTAAAGCCTTACTACAATTCATACAGGACTTGTAATATCTCAAAAAATATACACTGAAGTAACACAAAATTATTTCAACAGGAAAAAAATGCATACTTTAACAGGCATTAATGTTGTGATATTCCAAAAGATGAGGGCATTAGGGATCAGAAATCTATACGTCACCCTCAAAGGTTAAGATCACCAGGTAGTGAACTAAACATCATTTACTTCAGAAACAGAAGACTACGAAACACAAGCCATAAGAGATTCCTACAGACCTTCACTGCAGCACATGTTAACAATGACCTCCAGAGCAGTCTGCTGAGCCATCAGTAAGGCTGTCACTTCTTTCAGCTCCCACTTATCAGACTAGAAGAAAAAAATAAAAAGGATGAACAAAATTTAATTTTGGAAAACCACTTTTCAGAGCACTCAAGTAGCTGGCTCGACTGTCAACAAAAAATACAACCCTGTCACTCGGAAATACCATCCCACCCCAAGCCATCCCTCCGCGCCGCCTCTCAAGAAGCACTAACTTGTCATTTTTATTTCTATTTCATGCTTCAACTGGACCAGCGAACAATTTTTATATTTAAAAATCCTATCTGCACTAATGTCATAATGCAAAGGAATTAACAAAATGTTACACTTGACACTTAAAACCATTAAACATCTCATTTACCTTAGGCAGCAATCATGGACTTCCTGTGCTAGCTATACAAGCAGGCGTCAGAGGCCTACACTTTACACTAGAGGAGTACAAGAAAAGCACATTTCCTTATCATCGCTGCTGTGTAACTTCACATTTCAACCATTTGTGATGAAATTCTCCACGTTCAGCTTTGAAGTGTTAGCTAAAACAGTGAAGCCACTTGTGGGAAAAAAATTGGTAACGTTATTAGTCAGTTATTCTGGCTCACACTCAGTTAAGAACAAGTCAGATGCATCAACCTCTCTGAGAGTCGGTCAGCTATACTTACTGGAAGCAGATCAGAAACGTCATTTTGCTGCCTGACTTTTCCTTTTGGTATTTCTTCCATTTCGTTATCTTCATTCAAAACACAATTGTCTATAACATCAGTCATGTTTTCCTCAGTTTCTGTCTCTGGAGCAAGTTTTAACCTGGTTTTTTCAGCTTCACTCATACGGATAATCATTTCACCAGCATCTACTTCCAGTGATTCTGAGAAAATCTTCAGGATTGCATTAACCATGCTTGCCAGGCTGCCTGGTGGAATGGTGTCTTTGATATTCCAGATAGTACCTACACATGAGAGTTTAATATGAAAACTATTAAAACATTCAATTCACAGCTCTGTAACAGTCATTTATTTTGTAAGGGCACAGTCCCTGCTAGCTCAGTTACGCAGTGCTTGTATTTCAGTACAAATGACCAAGTCTTTTCTCTATAGGCTCA
Source organism: Rhynchotus rufescens (assembly GCA_032273925.1). NCBI lineage: Eukaryota > Metazoa > Chordata > Aves > Tinamiformes > Tinamidae > Rhynchotus > Rhynchotus rufescens. The sequence continues at coordinate 15,920 of JAVCKT010023950.1, forward strand.
CATTTTTTTTCTCCTCAGGATTTCATATGCTGATCTATCTGCTGTGTGCAGACTTCATGCTCAAGTAAATTCCAGGATGTTAGCAACCACAGAATATTCCTATGGGGCAATTCTAATGATGTTCTTTACTTCAGATAACAAACCCACATAAGATAACCACTTTTCAAGGATTCTCAAAGTTAAACACATTTCTTACACTCTAGAACCAAATCCCAACCTGGCTGATCATTGGAAGCAGAAAGAGGTAGAGAACCCGAGATAATAATCCTGTGCTTGGCAAGATCTAGACTATTCCTACACTATTTAATACTGATTCATTTTATCAGTGAAAACAAAATATTAAGAAAAACAAACAAGATGACTACACACACATAACATTAAGTAGGTATTAAATTCAGAATCAGGTATTTGAGACAGTTTTAAAACTAGTTTCAAATATTTGGAGTAACTTTCACTCCAAGTGAAAACAACCTTATGAACAACCTTACAGCTGGTGTTAAGGTAGCATCACAACTAGGTGTCGAGATGATAGCAGAGTAAAACTCTATGCTGCCCAAACAACTGAATCTCTTAAAACATTGTACCTGCTATCAGTGTTCTCAGAAGGACATGCTTCATCGTGCTCTCCGGACATAACAGAACAGTTTCTAGTACTTGTTGTGCAGAGGAATTGAACGAAGAAAGAAGATCAGGATTATCCTCTGTCACTGCCTGTAAGCAGTTTGCTGTAGCAAATAAAAAATTTTAACAATTAACAAAACAAATAATAGCTTTCACTCTCCTACAGAGAAAGCTTGACCTTCCTGAAAGCTAAGGTAATAAACACACAAACACAGGAAAAAGAAATAGCTAAAAACAACAGCATACTGTAATGATATGACACACACAGCAGAAGACAGACACCCTCCCCACAAATTGTGTTTTACATTAAAAGGCCTCCTTTGGCAGAACAGCATGTAAAACAGGTGAAGTCAGCACCATGTCAGACATGGGACTAGGCATATTAAATTCATAACAGCAAGACTACTGTAAGACCACATAGTAGCAATACTACTACTATATGTTCATAGGAATAGAGTTGTTTGTGTTTGTTTTCAAATTATGTCCTTTTCTCTACAAGAGAAAGTCTTCATTACAAAGAAACCAAAACCACCCCAAAAAAAAAAAAAAAAAAAAAAAAAAAAAAAAAAAAAAAAAAAAACCCACCAAAAAAAAAAAAAAAAAAAAAAAAAAAAAAAAAAAAAAAAAAAAAAAACGGTCCTGGGAGGCTTTTTTAAGGAGCTGAAATCAGTTCGTCTGTTTCTGACGATCGCCTTTGGTAGAATACAAAACGTAATTTCTGTCCATAGCCTTGAAAAGCCTGCCCGAGTCCTGGGTTTAGATTGCAATTATTCGTAACAGCCAGTGATCTTCTCATCCTCTCCATCACATGCTACCCCTCCTTTCCCCTGTATTGAAAAACTAAGTACTGAGTGAGACGGATCTGCAAAGATTGCTTAGGGGATGATTACTGATGATTACATCTGTTTTTGCCGTGCTAGAGGAGATGGGCAGCAGAAAGAATGAGATCGACAAACTGGCAAATAAAGCAGATTGGGGTCCGATAATTACCCTTCTGAACAGCCAAATAAATCCCTAAAAACAAAACAAAAAAAAAGGGGGTGGGGAGGAAGCAATTAAACAGTTTAACAGTAGGAAAGAGAAGACAAGTCTCCGCTCTTTGTTTTAAGTGTGTAATATGAGAGTAAATAAGCAATGTTCTTAGTGATAATACTGCCCATTTATGGGGGAAATAGAAAGCAAATGGGGCACAGCACTGCTGCATCTGGGGCAAATCTGGGAAGAGAAGAGAAACAAACTGTAAAAGCTGATAAATGGGGGAAGGTGGGGGGTTTAGGTTGTTGTAGATGGTTGCCTGATCGCCTCGCAATACACTGAATTGAACTTTATGAACCATACTGTATTTATTGCTGTCATCTTTCAAAAAAAAAAAAAAAAAGACACTTAAAAAGAGTTGGGGGGAGGGAAAATCTCTGTTTAGTAGAATGAAAATCTTCAGAAAATTACAACAGTGCATAAATTGTTTCTGTGTTGTGCATTTTTGTAGCCCAAATCACTGAAAAACACACAGATGAGTCCTGATGATCCAGTAAAATAAAGCAATAAATGCTTAATGTTTGGTCCTGTCAGCTTCCCTGTAGGAAATCTATTTCTCCAGGGTGCAAACAAGGGTTCTCTCCTCCTTTAATAAGATTTGACATGCTGTGTTTTACCTACCTACCAGCCACTGTCTTCCATTTCTGGGGGCGGGGGGAATTTGTTAATGTTACATAACAGTTACCTTGAACATTACACATGTTTCCAAATCAGGCGGCTGTCCAGCTGATGTATCCAGGCTATAGACAGAAGATGGATTTCTGTAATATTGCAGATAAAATGTAAATGAAATGACTTTGGAAAAAACTTTTAAGGTGCTGCTCTCTGGATATTAAAACATTTCCCTTGTGAGTGTTTTTTGTTTGTCTTTTCCAGTAATACCTTTCCTATTCAAACAAAAAAAAATCCCGCAAATAATGTGTTTAACTCCCTCTCTTCCTTCAGCAAAAATACAATAAAACAAAAGATATCCATAGATCAAGCATACTGCTTTTCAGCTTTTACTTCCCTCTTCTCAAATCCAGTTCCTGTGATATTACTAATACCACAGCATAATCCCAGGCTGCAATAGGGAATGGAGTTCAAATGTAGGGAATCTGTCAGCATCTTGTCTCCCTGGTGCCTTGAAAGCTCCTTCTGAGAGCAGGGGCATTATATTTTGTTTGGGTGCATCAGCAGGTACCACTCCCTCTATTCCTTACCTGAAGAATTCCTAAAGAATTCAATTAGTGATGGGTTTGGAGCTGCCCTTTTTTTTTTTTTTTTTTTTTTTTTTTTGTCGTCTTCTCAATCTATTCCTCTCTCACACACAGGAGTTGTAGGTGAGGGAGGCTAGGCTGTTGGTGTCACCACCCCCTCCCACCTCTCTCTCCCTCTCTCTCTCACACACACACACACACACACACACACACACACACACACTCTCACACACACCATCCTGAGGATTTTAGCTAGCAGGAGAGGAGGTGGAAGGAACAGCAGGAAAGAGGCACCTCTTGCTCTGCCCCTGATTCTCACTCTCTTTTCTTCTCACTGCAGGAGCTGGAGCGGCACCCTGGGTAGCCAGCCATGATTGCCACTGGAGGCCTCCTGAGGATCTCAGCTAGGAAACAGGACCCCTTGCGGCCCCAAAGCCAAGTACCCAAACGCAAACGCAAGGCCAAAAAGAAGCGCAAGAACGACGTGGTGGTTGTGAAGGGCAAGCTCAAGCTGTGCTCCCTCTCAGGGCTTATTGCCCTCTGTGGGATCCTGGTGCTGCTAGTGGGCATTGCCTTGGCGGTGGTGGGTTACTGGCCGAAGCCCAGCCACGTGTACAGAGAAGGCAGCCTTGGTGGGAGCAGACACCTGGTGCCGCAGGGGGGCACCCCCAAGAACCGCTCCCGGAGCCAGGCATCTTCCCATCCAGAAACACCCCCTGGAGCCAACTCCTCTACTACGGCCACCGTGCAGGGGTCCCTGCAGTCACCCCCCACTTCCTCATCCCCCCAGGCCTCCGTGAGTTTCCTCTTCCGTCTCTTCTCGGGCTACCTGCATTCAGACAAGCTGAAGGTACTGGGCCCCCTCATCATGGGCATCGGCATCTTCCTCTTCATCTGCGCCAATGCAGTGCTGCATGAGAACCGTGACAAGAAGACCAAGATCATCAACCTGCGCGACCTCTATTCCACAGTCATTGACGCCCACAGTCTGCGGGCCAAGGATGGGGCAGCCCCGGGCGCAGCCCCTCTCAACGGCTTTGTAAACTATGTGCAGGCCCGGGGCCTGGAACTCAAGCCCGGCAGTGAGGGCCTGGGTGCTGCGGCCATGCTCGCCAAGAGCTCCTGGCCACCAGGGCTCGGTGTGTCCCTCTCTCCGCCGGAGCGGGCGTCCTCTCCGCGGCGCTCCTCCTTCTGCAGCCCGCCACATGCGCCCAGCCTGGCAGAGGCCGTGTACAGCATCTACCGGGAGCGGGCAGCCCTCACTGGCCACACCCTCTCCAGCCCACCCTGCAGCCCCCCAGAGAGCTGGAGCAGGCACAGCACAGCCAGCTCCATCGTGGACTCCTCACTCAGCACCTTCACCCTCCTGCCCCTAAAGCAGGGGGGTAGAGCAGGGGGCTGGCAGAGGCCCCCTGGCGAGCGGGGTGCCCGTGAGATCCCACGGGGGGAATTTGAGCTGAGCCTCACTGACCTCAGCAGCAGCTACATGGACGGACACCATGGGACAGGGAGGCACAAGCTGGTCCTAAGGCGGCAGAGCACCAGCTGCCTGCCTGATGCCAGGTACCCACTTTCCCCTGAGGCTCCTCAGTCCTCATCCATCAGCAGGGGCCCGAACTCTGGCCTTTTGGTAAAGGCATCTTCTAGCTACTCCAAATCTCTGGATCTGGGGGGATCACCCCCTTCTCTTCCCCTGGCTATCACCAGGATGGATTCCCAGAGCTCCCAGTCTGAGCCTTCCAGCAGCAGCAATAAGGGCTACAGCCACCTGGAGGAGGCAGGCACCTCCTTGGAGTCAGTTGCCAACACCCCAGCCAGTAAAATCCAGGACTGTGAGGAGGAGCCAGTCGAGCAGACTGCCCCCCTCAAGGCTACCAGCAAAGAACAAGCTGGGGAGCAACCTCAGCAGACTCAAAGACAGTACACAAATAAAGAGAAACTCTTTATGATTTCTAGGTCGCACACTGCATTAGAGCTGGAGGACGGGGAGCTGGAGAGCACTGGCATCTAAACCAAGCAGAGAAGGCTCGAGGACACCTTGCAACCCTCCACACCTTCCCCCTCTATCTTCTTGTGGACTTAGGAAACCAACCAATATCCAAAGAGCTGAAGTATGTTGTCCTTAAAAGTTGAATTCAATAAATCCATCCTGTAGATGACTTCAGGAAGACAAAAAGAAAATCCTTGCAGTCCGATCGTGATTGTATGTTCCATGCAAACCAAATTGTATTAAATATCCACAGTCAAGTTCTTTGGAAGAGTTTAATACAATTTTGGACAGTATAATTGTGCACTTTACTGTTTGATTTCCAAGTGCCCCTTTTCTCCTCTAATTTCTTTCTTGCTGATATACCACTAACTGCTTGAAAACCACAGGCACCTTTTTATGCTCCAGGGCAACGTGGTCTACAGTTCAAGAAAGCTGAGCTCTCTCTTTGTTTTGGTTCAATTACTCTAAAAAGTTTGCAAGGCCTTAAGGATGATGTACCTTTACAAAGAATGAGTTTAAATTCTGGAAAAATGAGAACTTAGAAGAGACTGGAGCTGAACAGAGCTCTGAGAATTTAGGTAAAATCATAACATTCCTCAATCCAAAATACCTACTACTACATGATACTTTATTAAGTATTATTACATATGTATTGCCTAATAGCATTAACAGATTTTTTTTTAATAAAAAGAAAAACAAACAAAACTGCTACCCCAAATAGTCCTTTATTCTGGTAAGTAATTTCAGATATCAGAAACTTTTGGTTTATACTGTGAAAGATTAAAGGGAAAGATTAAATGCTTTTCAATGTTTAATCATTTTGGAGTAATTTCAAAACTGAGAAACTGCACTTTAATTTTATCAGCACATTGTGTCTCCATTTCTAACAATGCTTTGTGACAGTTGAAAAACTGAGATTTTGACATTCTAAGGAAAAAAGTTTATGCAGGTAACACCTTCTATTAAAATAGACTTTTCATGAGAAATTAATCTCGAACAGTAACATATTCTTTCTGGATCTCTCACCTTCTTTAGAGCAGTTGCTTTAAGCCTTTCTGCAGCTAAGACTTGTATTTTGTGAGTGCACATTCATAAACTTAATTTTAAAGGACGGTGATAATCCTGTTAATCTCTTAGGGGCTGCCCCACTGAATTCAGTGGGAGCCTTTTAATGCCATTAGCGTGGTGAGGTTCTCTCCGGCACTCGAGAAGCAGCAAGCTGCCTGAAGCCTGGGGAGTGTATATTCGCCAGGCAGATTTTTGCTAAATTGATCGATTGCTTCATTTTCATGCTTGCAACACAACACACTTTATTTTCCAAAAAGAGTAGCTTTAAATACTCTGAAAATGTTGTCAGTAGTTCACATTTTAAATATAGAGGTGGCATTCCGCTACTGCATAATCAGGAGTTGACATTAAACAAATATAATGTGTAGTAGTCCATAAGCTTTCTTTTGCAAGTAATCCTTTCATTATGGCTTCGTGTTTTAAAACACGGAAACGAAAAGCAATCTGCCATGTCAGAGTTCTAAATCTAGGAAAGCAGAAAACACTTGCCCTGTTGAGCAGTGGAGACATCCAGATGGCAACATCTTTTCTTCTGTCAGTAGCAACTAGTGAAATGACAGTATGAATATTATTATGGCATTGTTCCTATCAAGCTGCTAGCACACAGCTGGCAGAAAATATGCTTTAAAACTGCCTGTACTGGAAGAGGATTGATTAGGCCCCAGATAAAGTGGCTGGCTTGCTTGGCACTGCGAGAAGGCAGTTCAGCTGGGACTGACATTTGCACAGTTCTTTCCTTTCAGTTCCCAGTCTGCAGTGATTCTAAACTTCTGTTCTGTGCCTTTCCTGTGATTTCTAGCAAGATTTATGAGAGGCGTCTGAATGACATTACCTGATGCTGACAGAAATGTTGCTTATGCAGCTGAAGGCTCCCTAGTTGTTATTTCCATATGGAAATTTCTCACAGAAAGAGGCTAGTCATGGAGAAGGGAGGAAGGAGCAGTTACAGGATAACAAACTCATCATAAAGAATGACCACTTTTTATTTTATTCTGAGAGAAAATGTCCATTTTTGTTTTCATATTTGTGGGCACTAACTCTTTCCTTAGTCACCTAAATCTACAGTTTGTGCTGAAAAAAATCTTCTGGGTATTCCTTAAACTGAATTAAAAGAAAGCAGTCTCGTAACTCTTGAGACATGTGTTTTCTGCAAAGCTTTTTATCTATCTGAATTACAAAGAATATTATTTTTAATAAGTAAAATTATACACTGTTCCTGTTTTGTCAAAAAAGTGAAACATGAGCAGTCATCAATCAAGCTCTATTTTATAATACAAGCTAGAGATCATTTGTACTGTGTAACTTACTAAGCAGAGAAAGCCTTCTCTCTGCCAAAACTCATTATTTTTGCTAATTTATTTATTAAAAGCATTTGTTGACAACTTTTGTGATGAATTGAAGGCCTGACAATTTTCTGCAAGAATTAAAGGTATGAGCATGATATTTTTGCACACTCAAATCCAGTCCTTGAGCATCATGGTTCTCCTGTGCCCATCCATGGTAGCCCTGGGGAAGAACGCAGTGACCGGTGAGGAACTGAGACTCTCCTGGTGGTTTCCGTCAGGAATGTAAATACTCAGCTGAGCACCTTGACCTCTCCTTGATTCTCTCCCGGTTGGCCTTGACTGTGTAGGCTGGCTAGACCATAGTGTGCCCATTCTGCAATGTTTACACATTTTCTCCTAATCTAACATCTGCCTTTCAACCGTCCTCCCCAGTTCCTGCAGCCAATTTCCTGCCTAGTCCTTGTGGGGAGCTGAGAAGCTGCCTCTGCCTGATAGCGGCTGCCTGCCTCGGTGCTGCAGAGAAGGGTGCACCGGCCCCAAGCGCTGAGGGCGACGGGCTCCCTGGTCACTCTGTTGAAGAAATGATGCCCCAATCATATGTGACACTCGTATCTAGGCCTAAATTCTTGATCACAACTCTTATTCCAGAAAGGTCTTTGGCTATTTTTGTTCTATTTTGAGCACAGAAGTGCTATGTTATATATGTAACATTTCAAAGGAAAAGCATATTTTTACCTGAAGTCTCAGAATACCTTTATGACTGGGTACAAGGCTGCAACTGTTGTGACTGTCAATGCTTCTTGGGCTGGCCTAAGCACACAGACAAATGTCCTAGTTGTTCTTCAGCTGTGCTGCTGTTTGTCACCAAACCCTCAGGACCCCAGAGGAGATGCTCACATGATCGTGCTCTAACCCAGTTCTGTCTCAATTTTCACTGGCTAGCAAAGACCTAGTATTTAAAATCCTTAAATTAATCTGGCTCACTAAACTGATTTATTGAACTCTCACAGAAGCAACTCAGAGAATAAGACCTCAGCTTTGGCCAAAAAAGGGGCAGCAGCGGCAAGGGGAGAGAGGAGAGGAGGGGAAAACAACTCCGTGTAAACTCTGTATCCTTGTAAACTGCACATAGAAAGAAAAGTGCCAGTCCTAGAGAGGACTCTAACCTTTGTGCTTAACTGATGACTTAGCAGCAGTTCTATTACAGAAGGCAAAAGCTCAGCTTTATTACACTATGTTATTTAGGTACATTTTAAACAACCTTTTCCAAGAAATTACACTGTCCAATAGTGAATAATAGCTCATATACAAGCACCTAATTAGATAACTGTTAACATACTTGTAGGTCTGCAGTCTGCTTAGAATATGCATTTTCATAATTGCCAAAGTGGTTTCAAGATTTACACAATAGACGCAACAAGACTTCAATTAAACAAGAATTTTTATTAAAAAATAATGAAGATGGCACAATGATACTGGTTATTGGATTTCAGCATGAGGAATAGCTTTTCAGAGAATTGAATAGTTTTTCCTTTTAACCAAGAATATATTCATGTGGATACAATACAACAAAGCTATACTTCTACTGAGAAATTAAAGGAAAATTCTCATATCCTAAACAGATTACTAGCTAATACTTGCCTCAATAATGTTTCAGTCTTTCATATTTATCTCACTACATGAAAGGAAAGATATAAATAAAATTTAACATCCAATTTCTGGGCATAGCCAAAATAGAAATCAGACCTCGCTATATGAACAACACACAAGTTCACAGTGGGTAACTGACAACTGAAATCTTAAAATATATATAGCCTTTTCTTTTCTAAAACAAGTACAGCAAACTTTCCTCAGTAAAAGCCACTTTCCTTTCTTACTCTTCAAGACTGTCAAAGGCGAAAATGGAGTGCTTTATCTAGTCTGTTTAATTATTATTTCTCTCTACCAAGAATGAGTCAAAGATCCATTTCGGGCCCACAAGCACTGAACAAGACGCACAGCATGTACAGGCACAATCTGAGAGGATAAATAGGGTCTCATTGCCACAGGAAAAAGAAATTGGCAGTAAAGAGTATACTATTATTTATTTTTCCTGAGAAGCCAAGCTTGCTATTTACCAGTTTTAAAATCTTCAAAATAGAAATAACAAACTGCATTAGAAAATATCTTCTGCCATTTCGCTTTCATTGTAAAAGCAGGGATGAAGGTTAATCCTGGAGGACCAAGACAGGCAGAAATGGTCAGGTGGAATAGGACCAACGCACGGACAGCAGAACAAGGTTACGAGGAAGGATCAGCCTGAATCATAGGATAATTTAGGAGCCAGAGGTGCATGGTCTCTCTTGGTCCATTGTATTGTCATCTATTCTAGCTATATTTTAATTATAAAAATATTGTGGCATGCAGGAGACACAGGACACTTTTTAAAAGTTTTATTCTCATAATTTTCCTTTTAAAATTATTTTTCAACAAGATAGAAAGCCTGTTTGATGAAACAGCTACAGAAAAGCAAATATCAAAAGAGATAAAAACTAAATCAGTGTTAACTCAGTACCTTCCTTTGAGTGGACCGGTCACTTACGACGAGAAGCTGAAAGAGCTGGACCTGTTCAGCCTGGAGAAGGCAGAAGGGGGATCTGATCAGTGTACAGAAATACCTTAAGTGCACTTTAAGTCTGAGTGATAGAGCATGTGTGGGGTTTTGTTTGCTTGTTTGACTTACCAGCCTTTACAATAAAAGTGAATTTTAGAAAAATGTAGTTTGGTTTCAGGACTTAGAACCTATTTCAAAAGGCTACAGAGTTTCCATTAAAATAGTATCAGATCACCTCGCAATCTGTAACGTATTTCTTTCTAACATGTCTCAGGAACAGAGAGCTATTATCATTCCTGTTAAAAAAAAAAAAAAAAAAAAGGCACTAAGAAATAGCCACCAAAAAAAGCCTGCACCAACTCGGTATTTTTTTTTTATTTCCTTTTTAAGGGGTAAGGATGTAGGCAGCAGCATGCAACGATGGCAGCACACAAATATCTACCTCTAAGTGACTTTTCTAGACCACAGAAGTAGCCTACTCTACAAGAGAGCATTGAGCCCCATTCTTCAAGGAGACTCATCCCTCATCTTTCAGCGCAACCTTTCTCTGCATACAAGGCACTGAAGTGCTAAGCTATTTATCTCATTGTATTTCAGACTCGTTGCACAGAATGCCACATGAAATAACTTAGTAAAAGCATAAGGTTTAAGACTTTCTTATAAAATATGTAAAGAGAAAGGATCCAAGCAATACTGGACAACTAATGTAATTTTCGTTTTAAGTGGGGAACATAATATGGGACCAGGGAAAGGCACCTGGCTCATTTATCCACACATCTTTCCTCAAGGAGCTGGGCTTCCTCAATGCTCCTCTGCCTGCAACAGGCATCTCCTCTGCCTTGGTGAACAAATCTATTTAGCTGCATTTGCCTCCTGCATCCCAAGGCTCTAAGAAGCTTGGAGTCAAAGGAGGCTGGCGCATTTAATCTAAATACTTTTCTAAAGCAATGTGAAGATAGTATTTACTATATTTTTCAATTCACTGACAAATTGGTCTAGTCCTCTGTTCAAATAAACATTTTGTGCTGCCTAATGATTCATCAGTACATTGAATTAATTCTCACACAGGCAACAGATTTCTCAACAGCATTGTTTTCTGGCAAGCTATATTAGGTAAGCATCCAAAGTGTTCAGTAGAATATCTTATTTTCTTTTACAGTTATAGATAAATCTCACTGGTAAGTGAGCCAAGTATACTTAGGTAATTCCGCCACCAGCAAAATGATAGCACTGTCTTTTTCAGCAAACTCAGTTATGTCAGGGAACACGTGCATATCGTTAAATCCCAGCCTAGATGGCTGGATAGGAAACAAGAATCAGATTCAGATGAACAGTAGATTTTTTGAGACATCATTTTAA
>JAVCKT010023951.1:0-18527 GCA_032273925.1 Rhynchotus rufescens
CCCAGGTGCAAGACCCTACACTTGTCCTTATTGAACCTCATGAGGTTCCTCTCAGCCCAACTCACCAGCCTATCCAGCACTTCCAACTATCCAACTTCCCCAGCAAGGACAGGCATTAGGGCTTGGAGTGCAGCCCAGCTGGCCTGGCAGTGAGTGGTCCTCATGGAAGAGGACGTGCAGGAGCCACCTGCAACATCCAGCTTTGGGAAGAGCCATTTGATGAGTAGAACAGTTGTGAACCCCGCTCCGTCACGGAGAGGGTTTTGCGAGGGTCTCCCTGCCTGACCTCGAGAGCGTGGGACTGAGGGACAAGCAGTCACCCCTGGGACTCACGGCTGTCACTATAACGTTTTCCTTGGGAGAATGGAAATGCCTTAAGGATGTTGGGGAGACCACAGTGAGAGCTGCGTACGGTACTGAAAGAAGACAGGCACAATTGCACTTTTTTTTTTCTTTTTGTGTGTGTGTGTGTGTCTGTGTAACAGGAATTCAGTCACTGTTGAATTTTCCTCCTCAGTCTGCCAAAATAGCTTGCTTTTGTGCTCAAAGAAAATCCATCTGCTTTTCCTCGGAAAAAAAAATTAAAAAACGTATCACATCTGTAGCCTGGGAGTATAAATCATTTGCTAGCCCCTAAACACAAGGTTTGGAAGCACAAATTCTTGAGAAGCCTCTCCATAGGAGGCTGTGTCCCCAGCCAGGGAAGGCCCCCTACCTTCACCGCGCTGTTGAGAAGTCGATCTTTTTCTTCCAGCTGCCTGTGCTCGCTCTTCAGCTCGCTGCCTCTCTTCAGTAACTTCCGCTTCTCCTCTTCCTTGACTGTGGAGCAACAGGGTTACGGAGGCAGAAGGAAAGAAATGCATGGGCCAAAACAATGTGCTTGACAAGACACACCAGCCACGTGCACGGGGTGTGGCGAGTGCTCAGCAGGCTGCTGTTAGCCAGCACAGCTGCAGCAATGTGCAGTTTCTGCCGCGCGCCGCGCTGCTCGTCCCTACCTGTTTTGTGTGTGACGTAGGAGTGAACAATTGCCAGGGTCCCGGTCCACGGCACGCTCTCATCTTTCTTTAACACCTACAAGCCCGGGACACAAGAAGAATTTAGTACCCCACACAGACACACACACCACGCACACGCTCAGACCCACATGAACGCTGGTCTTCCTCCAGCCTCACGGTCCTGCAGGACCAGTCATAGGGCCCTTGTCCTAGAATTCACCAGCTGCAAAGCGACTAGATAATAATTTGAGCAGCCATCTCCGTCGGAGATGCCTCTTCACTATCAACCCTGCTACCAAACTGTGCTGAGAGGGGTTATAAATGCTGTTTCTTGTTGCCTCGAGCAGCATCAGGCCTTCACATTGTCAGGAATATTGTGCAGGGACTTCGGTCTGTCGAACTTGGGAGAGGTGATGAATGACATTCAGGGTGTGCTGAGCGAACCCTGGGCTGCTCTACAGCTCACATCCACGGATCTCCTCCGGACATTTTCAAAGGGATGTGGCAGTGATCTCAACGCAACATCCAGAGAATTCAGAAGCACAAAAATTTAGCCTCCACCCTACCATTTGGTGACATTGCACTGTTCTAGCAATTGTTTTGGGTCGATGCAAGCAGCCTTCCCTCACAGCAACTAGGGAAATCAGCATTTCTGACACAACTGTGATCAGTAGCTACATGCAAGAAACATGATTTAAAGAAAATCCAGTACTCTCCTTCATACTTTCAGAGCCACTGGTGAACAGTGTCGCCTTCTGACACTGCCTTTCCCACCCGCAACCTCTACGCTACGCGCTTTGCAACCCCACGTGCCGGTGGCTTTATTGTAAGCAGGGAAACAGAAAGGACATGGATAACTTTAAATCTTTTTTTCCAGGACAAATCTTGACAGGTGTGATTACAATGAAGTCAAGAAACAAAAGCAGAAACAAAAGCAGAATCAAAAGCAGGTGTTTTTTCCCTTTTTGCTAAGCTGACAGCCTAAGCTGCAGCTGCTGGCTAGGCAGTTGAGAGCCCAGCGGCCGCACGGCTCCTGCCGGGTTCCTCCCGTTTCCCGCCCTGGCTGTGCGGAGCTCCGTGCCCCTTACCTTGTGTTGGCACTTTGGGCAGGCCCAGGCGCCCTTGGGGGCGCTTTTGAGGGGCGGCTGCAGGCAGCTGAGGTGATAGGCTCGGGCGCAGGTGCCGCAGGGCTGCAGGTTGGCGCCACGCCGGCACGCCGCGCACTGCTCCGCCGGGGGGCCCTCGCTCTGCAAGAGAAGGCAGCGCACGGCCTGGCTCGGGGCGCCCGCCGCCCCATGGAGCCCGCTCGGGGACCGAAGCGCCCCGGCCACCGCCGAGGGCACACAAGGAGGCACACGGGTCACACCAACAAGCAGCGGTGCGGGACGGTGACCGAGCCGAGCGAGCCAGGGGCAGGTTTCATGGATTGAAACAGAAAAATCAACAGCAAGCGAGGCAAGGCGGGAGGGGACCAGCGCCCAGGGCAGCGTGCGGGGCCACAAGGGGTCCCCGCACGGTTCGGGCCCCTCGGGCACACGGGTCAGCGCGGACCCGCCTGCTCGGGAGCGCTGTCACGCTCGGCGTGTGGATTCCCTTGTCCTTCACGTCCAAAGCAGGAGGAAGCGAGCCAAAGGTTCGGGGGGAAAAGCAGCCCCCTTGCCCGTTTGAGGCATGCTGCCTTGGGGAGCAGCGGGGAAAACAACCGGCTCCCCTTCCGGGCGCCCTCTTCCATGAATCCCCCCGGCGGCCCTCGGCTCCCCAGGGCTCCGTGACTCCTGCTGACTTCCCGAGGAGCCTTCCCAAACAGGAGCGATTCCTCCGTCGTCTGAGGCAATGCCCACAATGAACTGGGGCTCGCCCGCAAAGATCCACTGTCCTGCAGGAGACTGCTGTGCTAATCTGGTGGCACCGTTAATTACGCTTTGTATAACTAAGTGCCTTTTAATAAGGCAGAGGCTGATTCTGAAACTCTCATGGTTTGTGAATCATTATTAAAAAAAAAAGAAGCCTAAGTTTTCCTAGGACTTTTGCAGAAAGAATAATAATTTCATACCTCTGTTAATTCTGTAAGTATATTTTCATTTCAGAGGATGTTAATTATAATGGCTCATGATAATTTTAGCCAGGCTTCAATTGTGAATTTTAAATAAGTCCTGTCAGAAAAATGGCTCTCCAAAATATTACTGTGTAAAAATTACCTGCTTAAAAAGCCTTCATTTTAACCTTAATATACAAGAGATTTAATCTACACAAAGTAGAACACTTACTTCTTTTTCTTAAAATGTTCATTAAAATCACCAATCTGGATGACCGATTTCCCCAGCAGTGGATTCCACAGAGGGATTAAACTCGAGCCTTGAACATGAAAGTCCCTAAGTTCATCCCTTTGAAATTCAAACTCGGAGGCTCAAAGATTTACTAAGTGGGAAATGTTTCATCAAAGGAGCACGAGAGGCAAAGAGCATCCTGCAACTTTGCCCCTTGGCAGCGCCTGCAATAACCAAAAGAAAGCACAGCGATGAGGAGGACGGCGGTGACGGATACGCACACGTTGCTGAACGTACCTTCCAGAACGGGTCCTCATTTGCTGGCATATGGAAGAAGGGCAGAGAAGAGGTTAGTGGGGGAAACACGGGTGCCGGGAACGCCGGTTCTCAATTCTACGAGGCATTTTAGTCAAGCTGTGACACGACGTGCCAGCACACGGCCAAAATAACTGGGGGCAGGACAGGGAGGCAGCGGGACCCCATCCCCAAGTACCTTCCAACTGAGATGAAGAAATTTGCCCTGCAAACCCCGCGTGCCTGGAGGGCTGAGGCTAAAGTCCTACAGCATGGGGAGTACAGATTCTCCTTGCCCTTCTCAGCAGAAGGGAGTTCCTTCCCGCTCTGCCACTTGTCCAAACAGCTTTTTTTTTTCCCCAAATTTGTCTAGTTTTCCGGCACCTGGAGCATCCTCTGGCAATGAGTTCTCTAAACAACCACAGGCTTTTAAAAGGCGTATACGTCACTTCATACACACAATGGCACACGTGAGTATATGACACCATGGAAATGAATGTTACGCAGATAAACAGAGGCTCTGAAATGTTCCTTCTCAAGGCTTTTACAATCAAGTTTTCAGCATGTGAAGTTCTCAAAATGCAGGACTGGAAGGCATCTTCAAGGCCATCAAATCTAGTTTTATGGCTCTGGCTCTTGGAATCAGAAAAACATTTTTCAGCTATTATTTCTAAAGTAAAATATATGGGAAATTTCTAGTCTTTGAGAATGGACAGCAGGTGCTTAAAGCTGACAAAAGAGAGCTAAATAAAAAGCCTAGAATGCTTTTTCTTTTAATTCAAGTTTTTTAATATGTACTTTTAAGTACTTGGTGTTGGTAATATTGCCTTCTCCAATTAGTTCTCCTACTGCATGGTGATTACAGCGCTAGAGATCAGATCTTCCACTGATTGAAGAGACTTCAGATGAGTTGCTCCACAGTTTTGACCTGTGGCCTTATCCCTTAATTGTTTTTTGCCGCAACACTACCTATTTTCTGGGCACCCGCAGAAGTGCAGGGACCTTCCACAGAGTTACACCTCACGATACTCCGGCAGTTAATTCCTAAGAAATGCTACTAATAAATATTTAACATGTCATTAGAACAGCAGTGCATTCATCTAAGAATCCACTTACCTCGTGCTGTAAGAAACAAGGGGTTATTCAAATAATTTGACGCAAGGCGTTTCCGCTGCAAGGGAAAAGAAACCAGAGTCATTGAAAAGTGCTCTGTCTCTCTGTTTGATATCAAGGATCTCTAAAGAATCTCCTTTACACATAACCAAGAATCCAGCAGCTAATTCTGTGCTTGAGAAGACTTGCTGCTAACCCCTGTGTTTAAACAGCTGTGTTATTTACTGTTCCAACCCATCTTCCATAGGGCAGCTTTGTGTGCATGCCGTTTTATTAACAAGAGAGAAAGGTAAATTGCAAATGCTCTTAATTGAGCTTCAGGAGACCTTCCAGAGACGGGTGACAGCAACAGTGACTCCAAATCCAGGAGATAAGTGATGGCCACAAGGGAAAAACTACCTACGAAAACGTTACAGCGAGGAGACACACACATTTCTATTTTGGGTATCTAGCCATGGTGATGGACTCCCCACCTGCAAAAAAGGGCATCACTGCCCTGTGTGCCAAGGTATTCTGCCTACCAGCTGCACGCTGTGCCTTAAGCAAACCATTTCTCCTGGAGCAATTAGGATGTAGGACGACTAAGGCCTGGCACTCACTGCACTTTCATGAGGTCTTAGCACATGACTGCAATGTTTAATGTAAGAGAATCCATCACCAGCCAGAGGGAAAAAGCTACTGGTCAGTGGCAAGCCGGGCTTCATTAACAGTCCATATAACCTCTAATGTTCCTAGAAGCTGCCCAACACTTTCCAGCAGGCTTGGGAACAGGACCATTTTCCTCCATTAGATCCTGTGAGACTCCATTTGGAAGAAAACGAGAATCTTGTGCTGGCAAATGATTTATTCTGTGGTGAGTAAACTGTTTTTTAATACGTGAGTGCTTGGCAGTCTGTGGATGAGTTTTCACCTGGTGTTTCTTTCTTGAAAAAGCGTCCAGCCTAAACCTTTAGCCCTTCCTATGCAAAAAAATATGCCACTAAGGGTGGAAAAGATGTGTATCTCAAAAACATTTGAAAGCTCTGGGAAAGGAACAATATTCAAGTGAAGACATAAGACTGATCACATTTTTGTAATCAAGGAAGTTAACATCACCGCTACAGATGCTGAACTCCTGCCGTTCGAGGGGGGTCGGCAAATAAAAAGCCTAATTTATATGCAATTTCAATTTAAATAATCATGAATTAAAGATCATTCAGAAGACTAACTGTAAATTAAGCTGCACCAAAGTGCCTGGAATGCCACAAAACACCTCAGCTCACTGATGAGCAAATCAATCCGAGCAGCTAATTGATCAGAGAAAAACCATCTGCCTCGCTTCTCGGGAATGGCATCCCCCATGGTCAGTACTTAATGGCAGCTCCTAATGGGGACTCGGGCCACCAGGCTGAGGACTCCCTAGCAGGCAACCTCTCGTGTTCCCAGCCTGTGCTTCTGAGAACAGAGCTCATGAGAAAAGCGAACCAGGGGCGCAGCATAATCCAGATAACTCTCAAAATTGTCTCTGTTCAGGCTACGGCCACTAAACTCCACAGCGAGTGTTTTAAGGAACTCATCCAGATGACCCAGTATTGGAGGAGACAGCACGAATTTAACACCAGAAGGGCTAAGCCTCTCATAGTGTTAAATAGTGGATGTCTGAACATCAGTATTTGCTCTTCAGAGTCACTAGAGGAAAGTTCCTTAGCCTGGAAGATCCAGGAGTTCAGAGCTGATCTACAGTGGTAAAATCAGCAAGGTTTTCAAGAAGGAGCAATCAAGCCACTAAACAGATGGACTGCACGGGTGGATTTCTTCCTAGCCTCATGTTTGCCCTCTGCCAATAAAGCTGGAAACCCTAAATAATGGCAGACCAAAACTTGTGCCTTGTTGGTAGCTAAGCAAAGAGAAATAACTTTCTTTAGGCTTAAAGAATGCAGAACACATAGAAATCCTGTTTATACAGACAGTGGGTTGCAAGTCAGTTTTATTCCTGCAGAAAGCCAAGCTCTAATAGCTTCCATTCTGAAGTTTAAATACTGACCTCAAACTGGGGAGAAATCTTAAAGACAGAGTTTTACTACATCTAATAAGTGCATATATTTCAATTCAGAAACAAAATAAAATTTAATTTCAGAAACAGTTACGTCTATTCAGATGCTGTTTTTAGATGAGGTTTGCAATCTGTTATTGTGCAGCACACAAATTTTGCTACTGTCATAAATCTGACAGCCTATATATATATAACAGACATCAGAGATTATTCATAGCAGTTTTGTTGTTAATTATGCATTATTATATTTATTATGGAGGCTTCCTTACCACCTGCAGAGCACACTGATTCTTAAACCAATAAATTCCTTTCATGAATATGTTACTACTATGAAAAGCAAAACTCTCCATTTATTCTTGAGCACACATGAGAGGAGGAATAGCAATACAAGATTCAGTGTGATGCCTCCCTTCTGCACTTCAGTGCCAACCTACAGGGATTACTGTATGGGAACAGGAGCCACGAGGACCCATATTAACTTAGTCCTTTTGGCCTTCATTAAAATCAACAGGAACTCCAGTTTTGAAGCAAGTCAGGTTGTGGTGTGAAAACCTGTTGCTTAGCTACTGAGACAAAATCTTTTCTTTCTTTTGCACCTCAGTGTTTCTTTGCAAATAAAGGCAGAGTTTTGCATCCACGGGTCCTTTTAACACAAGAAGCACTTGAACTTCTCATTGATGGGAAACCAAAGCATGGCAGGCCGGGCGCGATGCAGTACCTCTGTTTCCAAGAGTCCACTGTAGGCTGGATTCGCCGTGCTTCTTCTCTTCCTTTCCTGACGCTTGCTCTGGATTTCTGTAACCACGGAAAGAGGCATCAACTGTCTACTTCTCATTCAGCAGGGAAAAAATGTAGATTTAACCAGCTAAGCAACACGCTCTTACCCTCAACCCCATGGGCTTTGGGTTCGCTTTCAGTTTCTAAAGTGTAATGGGGCTGCATCAGCATTGATACTTGTTGCAGTTCAAGGCTTGGCATTAATAGGCTTGTCCTTGTGAGATTCAAAACAGAGGCATTGGTATTATTTCTTCCTCCAAGGTGGGCTTAGGCTACCCTACACCATTTTTATTATGATCCCTTCCAAAACATCTTCAGTATGCATCAACAAGGGGCTTTCAAAACACCATCAATCAACACAAGCAACACTGCAAAAGCAGTCCTGCTACGAACAAAAACAAATCACACACACCAGTTAAACCTTTTAAGTCATATCCAATGAAAGAATAATGCCTTTTACATTACTTTTCCTCTGCTAAGATTAGGGACAAAAAAAAGCATGGCATTAATGGGAAGGCAAGATTCAGTTCTAAGTAGGGAGTGACACCTTATTAATCCAACACAGAGCTGATGGCAAAGTTGATGAGCAGCACACCCATCCCTGTTGATGGCAATGGAGACAAAGCTGGCCTAATTGAATTGCTATAGGAGGACTCCCTTGCACTGCACGGTAACCCCTAGTGAAGACGGTATGTCCTCTGCAACACGTAGTCCTAGGCATCCTTCAGCAGGCAGTCGCAGAAAGAGCGAGCAAAACCCTGCCCCACTGAAAACTGTGGGTTTCACATGGCTTTTAACTCCCCTAGGATTTAGTTTCTATTCTGCTTTGAATTCTTCTCTGGTTGCTCACGTCGGCTGAGGACGATGACTACAACGATGAATTTTACAGCCTACTTTTTTACAGCCCACTTTTAATTTTGATAAGGAAATCAAACCTGCACGAACCAGGAGCACCCCCACGGGAAACACTTGCAGGAAGGGGATTCCTGACGCCCTTACCAAGGCTTGATCCCTTCCCCGCAGAGGTAAGGGGTCGTGTACCCCTGCAAGCCTTGCTGCAGCACACAATATTATCTGTTATGTCTTGCACGTGCTGTCCTGAGAGACGAGGCCAACACTTTGCTTGGTGTTGTACTGCTTTTGGACACCCTTTTGGAGCTTTTGACTCACCAAAAGTGGGCTAAATCCCTGCCCTTGGACACACAAACCCATCAGGAGGAAGCCTGACAGACGTGAAAAATATGCAGCTCCCTGCATATTCCCACTCGGCTTTCCTCCTGGCACTTCTGGTGCTCGGAAAACAATCCCTGGTGGGTTATTGGCTGGGCAGTGGTTCTGTCCCACAGAGAAGGTATTTCTTGTGAAACACTCCTATGGCTATGTAGAAACTGCAGTCCTGAAAGTTTCAAACCCTTTGGCATCCTCTGAAGGGAACCTGGCCTCAGTAGCAGTGGATGAGAGGACCCAGCAGCCCGTGAGAGCTGCATCAATTAAGATGGTTGTTCTTGACTCCAGCCTCCACCTTTATGGTGACGTGGGGAATGCACAATCGTCAGAAGGGACAGAGATGCCACAAGGGTGGGAACTGGGCCCCAAGGCCAGCAGAGAAAAGGGACCTCCGCCGACTTTTTGCTTGGATCTTAACGTGGTTCTTGCAGCCAGTGTTAACAGCCCAGCCTCTGTGGTCTCCAGGCTCTCCGTGGTAGGTGACCCCGACTGCAACAACCTCCCTGCCCTTGGGGTGGAGCTGTGAAACAGCTGGAGGCAGGATCATCCCTCGTCTGCTGCAGAGATCCCATATTGGGACTGTCTGCTGGGCCAGAAGAAGAAACAAGGGGTTTCATGTGGCACCTTCTGTGAGTGAGGGGCAAAACCGGGCTCAGGGTCTTCACAAGGAGGCCATGACGTATCTTGAGCTCTCTGACCTCCTGTTCCAGGTTTAAAAAGTAGGTTCTTTCCTACATAGTCTCTTCAGTGGAACTGTGATGCAGACTGGAAACTGGGCTGGGGTACCCATGTTCGTGCCAGGCAGGGCACTGAGGAGCTACCCCAATAACTAACTGCATTTAACTGGGATGCCAGCATCATGTAACATGAACATACCTACGCCCATGAGCAAATCTAACTATCCCGGGTAGTTTTGGAGGAAGGAAACAAGAACACCTAGGAATCTGGGTCAAGTTTTGCAATAGCTCTGGCTGAAAACATCACGACATCGTGCTGGAAAAAGCAAAGCACTTTGATATGTTGTTAAATGAATGAACGAAAGAACGAAAGAACAAAAGGCCTGAATATTTTTATATGGATCAAAAAAAGAGCTAAATAAAGTGAAAAGATTTCTTCTTCACTGATTAAAATAAGTCATTAATGCAAACAGAAGTCTTTCCTTCCTTTGTCATCCTTTCTTACTCTCTCTCTTTCTTTCTTACTGTCTCTCTCTCCTACCTCCCTTCCTTCCTCTCTCTCTCTCCCTTCCTCCCTCCCTCCCTTCCTTCCTCTCTCTCTCCCTTCCTCCCTCCCTCCCTCCCTCCCTCCCTTCCTTCCTCTCTCTCTCCCTTCCTCCCTCCCTCCCTTCCTTCCTCTCTTTCTTTCTGTCTTACTCTCTTTCTCTCACTCTTTCTCTAAGGTAAAAAAGCAGCTCATTGCAGAGCTCAAGCAGAACTGGACTCGGTTGAACTGAACAGCCCTTGTATCTAAACGCCTCACGTTTTCTCTCTGCAGAACATGCTCTGCTTCCAGCACAGGGAAAGCCTTTCCCTCTGGAAGTCCCATGGGAAGGCCGCTAAGCTCACAGAGAACTCCGCACAGGACTGGATCACAGCCCTTCACCATAAAATTAATGGGTAATAAGAAAAGCAGTCCCACTGCAAAACAGTGATGCTGAATGGACGGGCTCTTAGTGACTCGATCTTGATACAGTTTAATTCCAAAATGTAACACGGAGAAACACGTTGGAAGTACTGAAAGAAACTCAACTGTGTAATGACCACTGCTGGATAAATAGCAGTGGCCGATAACAGTAAATATGAGGCAGCACTAAAATAATAAACCTGCAGCATGTGAAAGCTATAAAGGTATTTTTGACAGCCGTAATCACCAGCAGTCACGAAGAAATACCTTTTCCTTACAAAATGGCTCAATGTAGGAACCATTTATTTAACGCTAGTAGGAATATAAAAAGTCAATTTGTCCGAGAGAATTGATTTTGCAGGATTAGTATTGTCGGCGGCGGCTTGAACACAGGCTCTCTGCGCTGGCTGTATACCGCACGGAGCAGCTTGCTGCTTGGGGTTTTTAACATGAAACACTAAATCCACACAACAATTTATTAGTTCCAATAAAATCAAAGGATAAGGAATTATGCAAAATGAAGTTCTCTGTGTTGCAAGCGTAATTTGCACTTCAGCACAATTTCAAACGTCGTCCTATTTTACTTGGACAAAGAAAACAAGAACCTGTCATCATTGGCACTTTGTGGATTAGAATTCGCCCTCCGAAATTGCTGTAGCTTTTTAATTTCCATTTCAATCCATTACCATTAAGGGATTAAAAAGGCCAATGGCTTAAACTTTCTTCAAACTGCTTCAAATTCGCAGTCACTAGGACATTAAATGATTTTCTAAAATGCAGATTTAAAGAGCAGACACACTGAAAAAAAAAGGCAACAAAACCCAGAGAAAATCTGCTGCAAGACCTTATAATTAAGACATTATTTTCTCCCTAATTTACAACCTATTTCAAATCCGAGGGAGAGAAGTGCAAAGAAGCTTTTTAATAAGAAACCGAGAGGTAAAACAGTAGCTTGGGCTTTTGAGTCGACACGCTACTGAGGAATGTGGCTGCTTTAAAAGCAGATAATCAGTTTTGCAATTAAAAACCATTCTCAGCTGGCCCAGATATCAGATTAGTTATTCTTATATCAATGGAAGACACTAAATGATATTGGCTGAGGATAAAATTAAAGCACTCTGTCTACTGCTCTGTCCACGAGGGCCAGCCCCTTCTGTGAGGAACTGCTCAACTCCCATTCACACCTTGGGCTTATTTGCCCAACAAGCTCTTTGCTTCCCCTCACCTCTATCTGCAGAGGGATGCAGCTCAAACAGAGATGCAGATCTCTTGCTTCTTGCAAGGTATTTTTGGAAAGTTGTAAGAGAACCCTGAGCAGCATGCAACTCCTGCACTCAATCCTGGGGCAATATTTTCACCGCTCCAAAACTGTACTGCAAAGCAATGGCCGTCTTACCTTCCAAATGTTCTGTTGTAACCAGTCCTAATGCTACCATAAAGGCAATTTTCTAGGGAAAAAAAATAAACCAGTGTTACACATTTTCACAAATAAATATAAGTAAACAAATAATTGCCAGAATAAACTCAGTAAATATCTATTATAAATGCCTACTATTTGAGTGCATCCCTATGTGAAGAACTATAATTAAAAATTAGTTTCAGATATGTCTGGCCAGACAGGTCCTATTTATACCCACTTATACCCACAGCCCATACCTAACTACTTAGGGCCTATAGAACTAGAAAGGCAATGCTTTATGAGTACAGCCCATTGCCAAAATTCAGTCAGGTCAACCAGTTCAAAAAGCAGAAGCTACCACTCAGCTCTGATCAAGCTTCCAAAGAGGATAAGAAAATGCCATTATCTTACTCAGATGCAGGTTTAGGTCAAAACAGGGTTTAAGTGATACAAGGTCCAAACATTGTGTTTCAGTCGAAGAAGCATAAGGGAGAACATGCTGCAGCACTTCCAAGGCAAAATTAAGTTTGACCTTTTTGTTCTCTGAAAAGGGTCATGTTTTAGCATTTCATTTCAGGTCAGGATAAAACCAACTGATAGTATTTCTTTAGTAATTCTGTCCTTAACACAGTGAAAGTATGAAAATAAGTATACTCTCATTAAAAGATCTAGTTAGGGCATAGGTTCTTCAAAAATCAGGTGATCAAGATGGGGTATCCATATCCCGCATCTCTGAAAATCTCTAACAAAAATGTGAATTTACAACTCATACGATGGGAGTAGCGCCTTTCTACAAGCTCCTAGCAGGAAATTCTTTCTGCAGATTAAAAACTGGCCACATGGAATGTAAGCACAGGCAATTTAGACAACATTTTCGCTACATTTCTGCCTCTGGTAACTGGGATAATGACAGGCACACGTGCTCATTTGCACGCCAGATCCTGGTTTCAGTAATCTCCACTCCTTAGGTGTCTAAATCACCAGCTGGGCACCGTGGGGGTTCCACGCATGAAGGCAAAGGGGAATATTTGATCTGAGATCCACTGGGCAGATCTGAGAAGAAAACCAGTCAACTGAGCTGAATTACAGGCTTCACCTGACCCCCTCTGAAAATGACTTTGTGGCAGGCTTCGTCTCAGAGCCAATAGTGGCAGCTGGATTTACAAAGTTGGGATGGTTCCTATGGGATTATATTTCCACAAGGGAGCCCGGAATGCCTGCATAAATCATAGATCAGGCTGTAAAGGCAGCCTGCTTTTTCCTGCACCTACCTGAAAACTCTTTGAGTCCTGGAATGCTTTCGAAACACCTTCCTCTCTCCATGCTCAATTTACCTGCACAAATTTCTAATTACACTTAATAGCAGCATACTTGCTTAGCGTGTGAAGAGTTTTCATAAACAGACTCGATAATTAGCTCGTTATTAAAGACACGAAGGGTTAGTTGCCATAGATATTTGCAAGATGGTTGGTTCCCTTCCGAAACAACCAGCATAGGCCGTGTTCTTTCTCCCAAGCACGTTAACAGAATATTTGAGTTTACGCTTTGCCTTCTGCACACTCACGTAGCTAGATGAACTCCACTGAAAACACAGCTTCCTCTGCCATGCTTCCCTTCCATATATCGTAGAGTAACTTAAATGAAGCGTTCTCACTCTCTTTACAGCCTTGCTGATGCTTCAGGTTCTGCGGGTTTTCTTGCTGGGCCAAACACCAGTATTTAGCCCAAACTTGGGGCCAATGCGTCTCTCCTGTCTTTCTAAGGTGGGGTTAAAAATGTAGACTTTTAGAAATAATACAAAACAAAAACATCCAAGCGTATCAGGAGGAATTCTGCACCTGAAGTCCTCAGTGCTCATCCCAGGAAGGAGCAGCTCCTTCGTGTTGCTTCCCAGCTGAATCCATCTCCGTCGGGGAGGCTGGTGCTGAGGAAAGCCCATGCCCGGGTTGCTGATCGAATCCTGGGAGAGTGCCATGTCCCTGGCTTATCCGAGGTGGCCAAGACTCTCTCTCCCTTCTAGGCAAACTGCTTCCACAGCTGGAAGCACTGGCTGCCAGAAGAGCAGGCACAAGGAACCCTGCTTTAGCCTCAGGACTAAAGGAGCCAGGGAAAGGAGAAGTCTTAGCCTTACGCAAAACGCACATGTACTGCGGGGCGAAGCATCCCAAACCAGCTCTATCTCCTCCCAGCAAAAGAACTTAAGTATCCTTAATCTTTTGTGTTTATTCCATTGCATTCAGCAACCACATATGGAATTCCTGGCTGTTTGTAAGCCTGGTTATTTCTGGTTTATTTGTTGTACTATTTTAAATTAAATTTCTTAAATCCCAGGCTGTCAGAACTGACATTAATGCCAAGCAGTACTGGAGTTCCTGCCTCGGTTTTGTGTTTTGAAGATAAATAGAGGTGTGGAGAGAAGTGCCTGGAGTACTTATTTATTTAAAAAAATAAAATAAAATCACGGTATCTTTATTTTTCTTTGCCTTAAAATTAATAATCTGTCAAACAGCCTTGAATGCTTCTTAGAAATGTGAAGTATGTCTTTTCATGTAGCGAAACAAAGATTTTTACAAAACCATTTCGTTTTGTAATTACATGTTCTATTTCTGTCATTACATGTGTTTACACTAATTATGCTGTTAGTCCTAATTACACTAATTGCATAAATACATGATAATCAACCAAAGTTTACTTTCAAAGAACAAAAGAAATTAACTCTAGACCTACACTCTTAAGCCTGTGAAGCTAATGTATGAAAAGGATAAAAAAAAAAGGCATAGTTAGGGGTGCAGCATCCTATGCAGAGAACTGTGCTTGCAGAGACCTCCTGCATATGGGGTGGGAACAAGGTTCTCAGTTATGTGAACAAAGGAGTCAAAAGGATGAAAAAGATAGTCAGGAATTGAACAGAAAGTGCATTCGATTGATAATGGCTATACTAAAAAGTGTTCCCTCGTCTATCTCTTCTTGCATCTCACTGGAATTATTGCTCAATATTTTGGGGGCATAAGTTACACATGGAGAAAACGGATGATTTTTTTCTAAAATTTTCTTTTTGCTTCATCTATTCTAGCTCTTCCAGTGTCTCTCAGCTCTTGCCAGGGACGTGGGAAAAGAAGGACCTCCCGCAGCTTTGCCTTTTTTAAGCAAGACCTACTAGTATTTCTGCCCACATGGTGCTCCACAGCGAAAGGGTATTTCAGGAACACCTCCATAAACAAAACAAGCCCCTATAGCCCCAGGTGGCAACAAGGACACATATGAAAGTCAGATTTTAGACTGTGGAGATTTGGTATGTTTGCTTTTGCAGAGTTTCTGCATAAAGCTGTGGTATTCTAGGCTAACAGCCACAGTGTGTATTCTTCAGTGCTGTTTTATTCTGGAATAAATTTCTGAAATAAAAACTTACATTGGAGTAGTCCTGTTAAACCTACAGCTCCAAGGATGCTTTATGCTACAAATTTCCTGAATAGCAAGCTTAAGATTTCACAGGCTCTGAACATTTCCATATGGGAAATAGATTCAGTGTGTACAACTTCTCAAACTGCCCCAAAAGTACTCACAATCTAATCTGAACACATCTAGTCAACTCCCCAAGTGCCTGCTAAAGTTAGGCTCCATTTCAACATGGTTCCTTGATTCATTTTTTAGTTTACATAGCAAATACAGTTCATAAAAGAGATTTAATGTTATAATCTACTTCCCACTTCCTTACTCAATTTAGAGGATTTTAATGTATTTCAGTCTAGAAGCAATCTGTATACATGTGGAAAGACGTGTACACAGCAAATGCAAGAAGTTACGTCGTTGCACACAATTTAAAAATTGCAAGGTTTCTTACAAAGAAGAAGAAAATGTAAAATCTCAGCTTGCAAAAGAAATGTTAATTCAACCTCACGCACAGTCTGCAAATCCCATGTTACATACTCGACAGCATAAAAGAAAATATATTAAGCTTGCATATATATATATATAATATATATCTTTCACAAGAAATACAGCTGCACCCACGCTGCACCCATGCAAGGTGCCTGAATCAGCCTACTACAATTCTTACATTTGGGGAATTGCCAGGCTTGAAGGATGCAACCCACATCTGTCAGAGGTTCCTCCCTGGGGGAGAAATAACCCCACGTGCATGGGATGACCAGACAGATGTGAACAACTGGCAGAACTGCAGGCACAAGTGCAGTAATTATGTACATACAGTATAGCTTATTTATAAAGATTTAAAAAAAAAAATCACCTCTGGATTTTCCTCCTTTTTCTTTTTGGTAGCAGCGGGTCCCTGAGCTGACTCTTCAGGAGGTTTCTTTGTCTCCACTTTACTTTCTGTCTGGGTTTGGACTTGAGGCTGAATAATGATAACCTAAAAGTACAAATAAAAAAAGAAACAGAGTTTACTACATGAGCCTGGATTTGCCATCCAAAGCCTTTGATTCTTCATTAAGGCCCACTTGATACCCATAGAGGCAACAAATGCAAGTCAAAAGCCAAAAATAATAAAAACTGGATACCTATATATCCTACTTTATGATTCTAAAGGTTCATTTTTACAGCTGCATTATAAACTTATTGCAGCCAAAGGGAGCCACTTGAATGGCATCTCTGAAATTTAGGATGCTGCATTTAGAAGGTTTCTAAAACTGACTCAGCAGCATAATTTTAACACCCATATTGTAAGCTCCTTCCTCTGATTTTATTTGTGAATACATGTAGGAGAAATGAAACTACTGTATATTCAAAAGCATAGTCTCATCTCAGTGACACCAATGTCACTGCAGAGCATGTACATGTTGAGGGAAGGAAGACACTCCTCATAATTACAGATGCAACCAAGAACAGAGTTCAGTCCTCAGCCTTCATGTACTGGGAACTACCTACAAGGGATGCTGAGCTTTGCACAAACAAAATAAAACACATTTTTTATATTAAAATTCATTTTGATCTAGAACCTTACCTGTAAGCACTACTATGCAGACCTTTTAGGCATTAGCCTAACCAGCTCTGCTAGTATCTTGGAATTGCAATGTCAGATTTAAAGGTTGCAGAAAGCATTATCTCAAAAGTTATTAAATTAAAAGGAATGAATGAAAATTTCTGACGATGGAGCTATAAATGTAACGTTACAACCATAACCAAGGCTTTCTAGGGACTATAGAAAGCCTTACAAAGCTCAACTTCTTGTTGAAAGTTATCAGATTTGAACACAAGTCTTTTTCTATTGCTAACTTTTAATGAATATTATTTAATCATTGTATATTTTGTATTAAATTAGTTGCTTACAAGATTTAAGAGCATAAAAAGGAATTGTTTTTTAATTAGCAACCAGTTAAGTACAAGAAAAATAAATCATATTAGAAAACTATGCAAGAGAAACTTTTTCTTATTAACCTCAAAAGCCATCCCACATCCTCTACTCTTTTGTCCTTTTTACTGTATTTCTAGTGTATTAGACCCTGCACTGCAAACAAGGTGCAAAATAGTAGTATTCTGGTAACACATTACAGTAAATATCTCTTGGGCACAGTCTTTACCAAATCTATGGCTAGTGTGAGAATAGGGGAAGTTCTTGTATTTCAAAGCTAAAAAGCTGTACAAAGAGAAAACAGGTAATTTATAACTTTTTTTTTCCCTCTCATACAGATTCCTCTGCTGCTCAGTTCTGAACCCCCGAGCTCTCATCTCATCTGGCCTTCCCTTGGAAATGTGGACGAGGATGCCTGATTATTTGATATGCTCCCCCAGGTGCAGTCGATCCAACTAATATCGCTGTATAATTGAAGAGGGAGTCCATAGGAAATTGGAGCCTTTGCAGAATTCAGGGATTTTATTAGTGAGGATTGGTTCAGGGAAAGGGAAAGCTCATATGGTACCACTAACATCAGGCGACATGACGACGTATTTTGTTCCCAGTAAAACACTGGCATGCGCACAGAGAAAGGACTCCCAGCGTTTGCGTGTCCCAGGGAGAATTTCCTCACTGCTTTCCCATTATTGGGAATAAGCATCACTGCTTTCCGACGACTGGCTTCGAAAGGACCCACCGCCCGCCGCGGCCTGCGCTCCCTGGGGCCCGTGGGGCTCAGAGCAGCCGCGTGGGGCTCAGAGCAGCCGCGCAGTGCCCGCGCTGCGCCCCGGAGCGCGGCGCCGAGCCGGGCGTACCTTGCTGTCGGCGCTGATGAGCAGCGGCTGCACTTTGATGCCGTCGTTGACGACGGAGACGGCGGCGCCGGCGCCGAGCGGGGCCGCGTTGCCGGCCGAGGTGGAGATGATGGCGTAGGCGACGCCGGCGCCGCTCAGCGGGGACGAGAGGGCGGCGGGCTCGGTGGCGCCCGGCGCCTGGCTGCCGGGCGCCTGCACATGGCTGACGGTGTTGTTGGCGGTCGGGAGGGCAGGGCTGGGGTTCTTGACGCTCACCACGGTCGCCTTCTGGAAGGCGGGCGGCTGTTTGGAAGGCTGCTCTCTGCACGGGGAGATGGGGAGGCTGTCTGGGATCAGGGTCTTTGGCCTAACCTACGAAGAGACAGTGAGACGCTGTTAGGCGCAGTCTAACGCTGTGAGGAGCAAACAGGGTGAACGTGCACGCTCCCAGCACAGCCTCTAGCTGCAGCCCGCACAGAACAGGGCGCGTAGAGAACCCAAATACTGCAGCTCCACGTCGACAGCCATTCCTTCGCTTGCAGAGCAATCTCCTCTTCAGTCGAGCCAGTTTCAGCCCGTAACTCGCAGCGAAGCTGAGCAAGAAGGAAGGAAGACGTCGATTCCTCACCGTTACGAGCACACATCCACACCTG
>JAVCKT010023952.1:0-12364 GCA_032273925.1 Rhynchotus rufescens
AATTCCCTTTGTTTCCCCTCTAAGCACACTGCACAACACAGCAACGTAAGGAAGCAAAGCAAGCCAACCCTCCAAGCCTGAGATCTGTGCAACACAGCATATTTTGGATTACATGAAGACTCTCACTACATTTCAAAATGCAAACACGCTGGAAAGACTCTTTTGTCTGCCAACAAACTCCAAGCCTTCAAGAATGGTGATTTATCTTGAATGGAAAAACATAGAGGGCCCAACACAGCTGTCATCCCAAGTCAGCTGTCCAAGAACACCCTGTGTCACACGTGAAGGGTACGCAGGAGTTACCAGGCAGGATTCTCCTTTGCCTCTTGGACAAGTGCATGCAGCACTCCCGCCTACAGCTTCTCAGAGGACTTGCACTTGTGCCTGTCAACATGCTTGTCAACGTACTTGTCAACAACACTACAAGAACATGGACTATACTGCTCTAAACAGTTCGGTGAGTTTGATCAACTTTCCGCTCATTATACCAAGATTTGAAGAGGCCTAAGGAAGTTAGGTCACAATTCCCAAAGCAGCCTCTCTCCAGACACTTTGAAAAGTTCTCCCTCAGTCTGCGTAATTCAGAGCAAGGACAGAAAGAAAGAAAACCAAAACAGACAGCATTCTCCTTTGTAAACTAGTCTGCAGGTAAATTTTGCCTGACGCCTTGCCATCTCCAAGTCACAGGATGTCTCCTGCATCCCTGTGGGATACGCTGTGTTTGTCAGCCCTCACCCACCGCAGCAGTGACGTGCGGTGTGTGGCAGCTGGGCAGAACAACAGGCACCCCTTGAATCTCGCCAGTTGGGCCTCATTAAAACTAGCCAGGCCCTCAGTGAAAATTGAACGGTGGTAGTTCAAAGGCTTAATACAGCTGTTAGTACCAGCACTTTCAGTCATTTGACTAGTCATCCCCACTCTGCCAATTCAACACTCGCCCTTCCATTGGGAGCTTGAGCAGGTTAAAAGGATTAGTGATACTTGGCTAGTAATTTCCAGCTATTTAATATGGTACGTATTAATTACTGATGAGAAACAAAAATAACATTCACCTTGCCCTGTAAAACATTATGACCAAATAACACTGGATGCTGGCATCATCCCCACTAATGGTTTTTAAATTACAGTCTGCAGACTATTAGAATTCTTCAAAATACTTGAGAGCACCACAGATGCCAACTACGAGAAGCAGGTTCACTGTTAGGAGGCTCAGCAG
The DNA here is from genome assembly GCA_032273925.1 of Rhynchotus rufescens. Taxonomy (NCBI): domain Eukaryota; kingdom Metazoa; phylum Chordata; class Aves; order Tinamiformes; family Tinamidae; genus Rhynchotus; species Rhynchotus rufescens. The sequence goes on from JAVCKT010023952.1 coordinate 1,217, forward strand.
CACCATGCATGAGCCCACATATCCACTGGAAAGTTCAGGACGTCCACAAGCTTAGAGAGTAAAGCAGCAAGCCACCTAAAGTGTGGCAAATACTATAGGAATAGCTGAACAAATCATCATGGATTGATATGGGGGCACCGTTGCTAGACCTGCCACACAGGTCTCTAATGACACTAAGTGAAATCCCTCCTCAGTAAATTCTATCGATTTTTAGTTTAATTAATAAGGATTCACAAAATGTCTCTGCTATTTTCTCTCAAAGAATTTCTTACTCCCTTAAAGGATGACTAATTTAAAAAGAAATCACACTATTTCCTCTATTTCTCATTGCAATTCTGTATCACAGCAGCACGTGTACAGATAATCATATTGCCCCCACTATTCTGAAGAAATCTTATATGGATAAATACTTGTAAGGTATTTATCCATAAGGGAAAAATAATGCAATATTGCAACAGAATGCAAGAGAGATGGTTAAAAAGCAACTCTGTAGAAAGAGTATCTGCTCTTTTTGTCCAAGCAGATACAAACTTATTCAGAAGCAGAGAGATGGGGCAATGCTATCACAAATGCCATCTTAAGATGCATCGGTAGCCTCAGCTTCTGTGAGACATGGGTGACAGTAACTGCTTTTTATTCAATACTAATGAGAATGGGTTTAGGGATGAATTCAGCACTGTCCCCTTCCACAGAGGAACACAGGAAAATTGGAGAGAGTCCAAACAGTCTCTGAATCTGCCGAAGAGATTAGCTGGCATGTTCCAAAGCCACTCACCATGGAATAGAGGCATTGCAGACTGCTTGGAAATGGACCATAACAGTGACCAAGGTAACAGCAGAAAAGACACCTAGAGGAGGTGTTAATAATTCAGGTGAAATGGTCCAAACTGGTTTCAAGCCAACTCTCAGCAGTGAGGTCAGTGTACCCAGTGGTCTTCAGATCACGTTAGCAGGCAGGACCATCAAGTCTAGACCTACATAGAGTTCGTGACCTCCTCCCAGCCAGGATGAAAGCACAGGAAACTACTGGATATGCTCTGTGGATCTTAAGAGACCAGTGAACCAGAGCCAAACAGGACAGGGACAGGCATGACAGAGGCTTAACTCAAACACCGCACTCTGCTCCTGCAGAGCTCACGAGCAACAGACCCACAGGCTTCAGCAAGTGACAGCAGTGAGTAAATTCTGACAAGCAGGGCTGAAATACTAATGCCAGAACCTAAGACCCTGACCCTCACCCCCCGGTTGACGCTGGATCAACCCCACAAAACTCTTTACAGAAGTTTCAGAAGTAGCTTAAACCCACACGTATTTGTCCATAGCTAGTTCAGGAACAAATTCACACTCTCTAGAAACATGGCAGGAGGTCTTTGAGCCTGTCAGGGTTTGTAAAGGGGAAGGCACTGGGTTTCAGAAAGATTATCTCACAGTTCGAACTCGTTAATGAAAGAAATAAATTAACCAAGCTCATTTTTCAGGGAATTCTTGTGTAAACTGGAAATTTTCCAGTCCGTGAGCCCCGCACTGTGCTAGCCCATAAATCACAGCAAGCAGGTTGTCTGTTGTATAGTGAGAGCAGCCACGTTTGGAGATGGTGGGGGGAAAACCCAGCATATGTTCATGGAGGGAGGAGAGAAAAAAAAATAAAACAAAACATAGCAAGAGCAAAACAGAAACTTCCTTGCCCACCACTGGAACAAAATAAAAGGCTTGGCCTCAGGCACTGGAACATATGCTGTCTCCAAAGAACCCCCCCAAACCAGGGGAAGGCACCTGAAACAGGTTAGCTTTTAATTGAATACAATATTAATTACCGCGTGCACCATTAACGGTTTGTGGGATTTGACTAATTAATGTAATAGTTTCTGAGTCACGCTCATTAAATATGAAAATTACGCTGGTGAAAGGTATCAGTTTCATTATCAATCTTGTATGGACAGGAATGGGGGGACGTGAGGGTGTGAGGGAAAGTTTCCCACCCCGAGTTAGTGTGTTGTTAGCAACCTCCCCTTGGGCAGATGGAAGGGTCAAAGTGAAAAGGAAAGGGGCATGTAGGACAGGAAGCATCATCGAGTGGTGTGAGCTGGATGCAGAGGCCAGACCCAAAATCTACAAAGCCTCACGCAAAACCCAAACCACAGTCCACGTTTTTGTTTAGTGGACAGAGGCTGGCCTGCCTTTAGGTCCAAGTAGTGGTCAATGATTCCCAGGATAGCCTGCAGTTTTCTCCATCACCTAGAACCTCCAGAAGGAAAAACCATGTCATACAGGGTACTCAGTTCACTAATCCATGCAAGGCACATGGAAGTTCCTCAGTGGGAGACTACATGGAAGGTAATAACTACTGTTAAAGTCAACTTCAGAGCATGACCAAGCATCAAAGATATGTTGAGCTATACTCTTATGGGACACTCCCTTCCCATAGGGCAAAAGTAATTACAGGAGGAGGACCAGAGGATTAGACATCCCATTCCTCTCCTGCAGGCAGAAGCACAGGGCTGATGTGCCCTAGAGGGAATTGCGATCGGTGCCGTATGGGAAGAGGAGGCCCATGGCTGTAGGGACCTCCCTGGCTGTAGGTTGTCTCAAGAGTGAGACAGAGGCCTAGCATCACTTAGGGGCCCTTTCTCCAAGCACTGGATGGAAGAAGGTACACTGTCTTCTTAACCACAATGAATAAACGCTGCATAAGGAGGAGCCTTATGGGTGTAGGAGGAAGAGAGATTAAATAAATGCTATTATTTTTATTGTAGTTATTTTGGCTGATTCTTAGTGCATTTGGTACATGTTAAGGTGGTAGGGAGAGGGAAAAGGCCTTGCCTCATGCCAGAGCTGCAGGTCTTCGTATTAATGTTGCAGGTATACAACAGCCATGAAGAAATATAAAAAGGAGAGACCTGCAGGATGACAATAGGGCACACACAAAACCCCATAAACATCTCAATCCTCGATTCTCCTTGAAAGACAAGAGCAAGAGTGAACAAAAAAATCTGCAAGGAAAAAGAAATCACATAGTCTATGTTTGGACTTTTATCATTCTAACAAATAATGTGTTTCCAATTTATTTTTTCTTCAAAATAGCTATCAACTCCAACATGTGTTTTCTCCATAGCACTAGCTTGCTCTGAATCTGTGGCTGAGCTTGTCGAGAATTGGTTAGGCCACCAACAGCCTGTTCCATTGTGGGCTTAGAATAGAGGCCCTCTTCTATAACACATATATAGAGAGCAGCCTGCCAGCTCCTGTGCTGCATCTCAGGCACCTGCTCCTCTCCACTGCCCATCTCCAGCCCAGTCTCTGACATCTAAATGTTCCTCGTATTTCAAGCCTCATTGCCCTGTACTGAGGCAGAGAAGGTAGATAGCCACAATCAGCTCTGTTTTCTATAGAAAGTAGAAGTACCACGGGCTAAGAGTGCTGTAAAATTTGGAGACTCCCTGGAATAATAAAAAAATGGATTCAGTTAAGACCATGAAAGTTCCACCTTACAATAACATTAACAAGCATATGTTCACTTTCCCATATCTGCAAAGCCAAATAATCACCTATTTATAGAGCAAGTACAAGTCCTTCCTATGATTCTAATCTTATCTCAAACAAGGTTTCTTCTGGCAAGGAAGTCCCAAAGTTTCATAGGACTCTGTCCCACCTATTGGAGGGATCACCTTTGCATTTTTAGTCAGAGTTCATCAAAACAGTCACCTTTCATGTACAATCAACTGAAGCTAGACAAAGATATTATCTTTTAAATTATACTTTTATGGACATTTCAGGAATCAAGAGAAGATCCGATTCTTGCTTCTTCCCTCTTCTTTGCTAAAAGCACCTCAACACAAACTTAGAAATGTATTTATGAGAACCTTTCATCACAGTAGTTCACATGAAACACTTGGCTCAGGAAGCCCCTCAACTGCTGGATGACCCAACACTGCTGTTGTTCCTGTTAGCGAGCAACAGCACCGTTATCAAACGGAACAGAGGGCTACACAAGCTTTTGGGCAAATTTCTACAGCTGCTTCACTCTGTTACTCTCTGCATAGATCCTCAGTAAGGAGAAAAAGGACTGAAAGCTTCCCTAGTCAAAAGAAGAGTTAAGATACTCTCCTCTAGAAAGCATGATGAGGAACTCCACTGAGGTCCCTCACCTCTGCCTAGTACAGCAACAGCTTTTATCACTGCCTTGCATGGTAACAGCTTTTACAGCTGCCTATTTTTAATCACTTTTATAACTGACTATATCCTTTATACAATAAATTGATCTCTTTCAGTTTCTCTCATTCTCTACTTTATTTTTTCCCCTGACATCTGTGCTGATGAAAGACAGGCCTTCCCAAAAATGGGCAAAAAAAAGAGAGAAGAGAAAGGAAAAAAAAAAGTCAGGATTCTGTTCTGGTTTAAAAAGCATACACACCAAACCAAACCCAACAAATACAAAGGAAAACACTCGATACAAACAGCAATTTGTGTAGGGAGGGATAAAGCCTTTGCAGCTATGAAAATACCAAGGTTGTATCTAAATAATCAATATTGTTCATAGTCTTCTGTATCTGCCATCACTTTACTAATAGGAGCTCAGTGTTTAATGAATTTAGTACCATGTATCATTGAGGTATGCCGTCACTGCCTGTTATCTCTTTCAATTCCATTTTAAATACTTCTGTAGCTCAAATGTATCAGTGAAGGAAAGTCAGTGCTCTCTAGTGAACATTAGGCACTTTCAACTTTTAGTTACAAGAGGACAAAATAAACGTCCACACACGAAAACATAGCTCAGCTAAAATTTAAGGCCTGTAAGTATGGTTATTCTGAAGCTGTAGAACAGCAAGTTAATGCTTAAACACATCTTAGATGAATGCAACAGCACTGCTCTTCACATCACAAATGTTCCATCAGGCATCAGAACATGACCAAAGGAGGAGGTTGGGCAGTTGCTCTGTTATTTAGTGGGGAAGGAGGGCAAGGAGACCTACTTTGTTACAACTGCACAGACTTTGTCTTGCCATGATAAAGTAGCATGCATCTAAGTAAAGTCAGAAGCACTTTATTCATCGTTTCCTCTTTTCACTACTAGACATTCAAAGATAAATTCAGATTGCTCTGCATTCCGTCTCAAAATCCCCCAAAGCAACGTGTTGATAGACATAATGTAATTTGAAGTGGTATATTTACCAAGTATAGCCCCTTACTTGCTGGATCAAGCTGATTTGGGGGATTTTAAGAGATCACAACATGTTCAATACAGCCTTTTGTAAGGAACTATGTGCCTTTGCAAGAGCAGGTAGCAGCAGGCACATCAGCACCCTCAATCTAGATCCAGTCTCTGGAGAGAGGCCTTTTCCCTGTACAAACATTAGGTGTGGAAGGAAATTTAAGACCAGGGAGCAAGCCAAAGCCAGCGGGCTGCAGTGAGAACAGTTTGCTATCCCAAGCAAGCCAGAAAAGGCACCATTTCCCCATTCAGCTGCAAAAGAACTAGCAGTAAGAGAAAAATGAGAGTTCATTTGTATCTAAAAGCTTCCTCTGCTGATGAGGAAAAATGGAAGAGCCATCAGTAGAGCTATCATATTAGGAAGAATCTGAGGGTTCCTTTAAAGGCTCTTCTGTAAGGTTATGTGGTATTACTCAACTTAACCCCTTCCCTAACAGCAGTCAGTTCCAAGCAGAAAATTAAAAGGCAAATTCGCTCCTTTCCAAGCTGCAAGTCCTTGCACAGGGTTGGCTGGCAGCACTCCCTGAACTTATCATCCCGCAGGAGTTATGAGTTCTCAGAGAGTTGGGACATATGTTTTATACCAAGCTGAAAGGACAGGTTTCAGGCAAAGTTCCAAGAACCAGAGGGTAGCCTTCCTTTCCAGGCTCTAGGCAGCCCTTCAGAAACAGCAAGAGCAGCAGAAGAGCAGCTTGCAGCAGAGCACAGTCCCACTCCTGGCAGTAGCTGCGCAAAAAGCCTCTCTCATATGGGGCTTTCACTCATGTCAGCTGTGTTCCACAGACTGACAGATAAACATATTAGTGGCCAAATGTATAGGAAACATTTATAGAGGAGGACAGATGGGTCACAGGACATTAAATTGTGCTAGAGCTTGTTGTAATGTCCCAGAACTTGTTCTACAAAACAGATTGTGATGTTGCCTTATTCTCTCATACCAGAGTGGGAGGCAGGCACAGGTGGAACTACCCTGCACACCACCACTCTTGCCTGCACTTTGCTTCCTCAGGAATTGCTACTGGATTTCTCTCAACTTTTCCATCTTCAAGTAGCCCCAGATAACAAGCACATGACAGATCACTACAGATATCCACAGGAATAGGTCTTCACTTGTAGAATTCAAAAAGTCTCCTGTCCAGATTTGTCCAATCTATTTTTAAAATATATTCTAGGCAATAGAGATGGTATCACTTGTCCTGGGAAATTGTCTGTCTTCTAGTCAAGATTTTTTTTTTTTTTTAAAAAGACCCAGGATCCCTCCCAGGAATTGATAAAAAAAAAAGGACCGAGAGACAATACTGGGTGCCTAAAACATGTAATTTGATTGCAAACTTACTGGCTGCTTCTCCAGTCCCCAATCAGTTTTGATACTTGAACATACACCCAGCTTCCTGATCCAGACAAGTAAATTCCATGTGTGCTCACAAACAAGGACAGCCATGCACTGATGCAGATAGTTACTAGCCAGCCTTTAATTACACCAGTTTCTGAACACTTCCCCTATCCTTGCTGTCCTATGTGCAGTCTCATCTGTGATTCATAGCAAACAGCATGTCCCTTCTATGTGCTGTAAACCTTCACCCTTTTATTGGTGTTACATCTCTCAAACACTTACTAAATTACTTTATTTTACCTTAATGTGTTTTCTTTGCAATAGTGTTTCAGCTAATTTGTTCATTTTTAACAGTTAAGAACTTATGTCTATATTACAGGGTAATATACACTTTCAAGTTTACAGTTAAGGCCAAGAGAATAAAAGTGCTTCCATGAAATTAATACCAATCCATGATTGCTATATTATGAAGTGGAAGCAGCAGACAGTGCCAGGTTTGGCCAGGAAAACAGCTATCATTTCACAAAGACACTATTGCGAAGCATGTTCTTGTTCTTCACTGGACTGAGAAATGGGATCTTCAGAAATTTATCACAGTGATAAATTCAGACTTTAGACAGACTTCCACACAGAAAGGGTTAGTGGCAAGTGGGGCACTCACCTGTCTTGCAAGAGACCACTTCAGTTCTTGGTCTCTTGACTCCCAGGTCCTCCACGGACCAGATCTTCCCCAACCAGCACAGGGTTGGACACTATCGGCCAATTGTTACGGAAGCTTCTATTCTGTCTCTACTGACACACAGAGAAGCAGCTGACCCCACCTTCACCCTGCCACTTTAAAGAAAAAAAAAGTCGAAGACATAATATCTATATTCATTTTTGCTTAAGTTAAGGTCCAGAGTAGAGAGAAAAAGAGAAATTTAAAGACTGTTTGGGAATGCAAGGACTAGAACTGTTTAAAATCAGAAATTCAATGCATTTTATTCATAAAATAAAGAATCAATAGATTCAATACTCATCTGCTTTAGCCCCCCATTTACTTACATACACACCCCATCTCTAAAATGTCAGCCCTTACCCAGCTGTGGAAAGGCAACTTGAGTCTTTCTGAGAACCAACAAGAAACTTTCCTGACACTGTGCAGTTATGCAAAGATATGTGGATCATCAGCACAAACAAGCCTCCAGCTGCACTGTTAATCACTAGCTGGTTCTACACCTGGATGCTGCAGACAGTCTTCACAAAGAGTTTACAGCTGGTCCAGCTCTGGGTGAGCCTCCTCATACTCACCAACCAGCTCCAGTCTCCATTTGTCAATTGGAAGTGATAATTTCTATTCAATCTGATACATAGTATAAGAATATAAACAAATGCCTCGGGCTGTATCAGGGCTGTGATCACTTCCCTTTATAGCCATCATTTATTACAGGCGGACAGAGGCCGTTCTGTGGAATGCCAAAGAGGCTCTCGTGTGGACGGCTGCAGGAGACGCGCTTGCATTTGCATTCTGCCCAAAGAGAGGGGCACAAGCAGCTTGTGGCTCCTGGAAAGACTTCACTACACCTCAATGTTTCTTCCTTTCCTACCTGTGTAAGTCACGGGAGCAAGTCCGAACACTGCCAGCCTAGTCCATCAACGAACACAAAATCTCAAGTTTTAACTTAAGGTTTTTGAAAAGAGCAAGGGGGAGGGGAAGGTGTCCTCCACACCCTTGTTTGATTTCACAGCTTACAGCTTTGATACTTTCACACTTGCTTTTTATACTGGTTCTGACTTCACTAACACATACAAATGCCTGACGTAGCACAGCTCTGCTTCTCAAATGAGGTTGAATGAAGGCCTACCATCCACTCCTGCTAGGTACCTGTATTTTCACTTCAAAAAACCCTCAGAATTCATATCTAAGGGGAGGTGAAATGCTACCTGTAACGCTGTCACCTTTAAAACAGAAATACAGCGGGTCACTTGGTCATTCAAGCAGCAACAGTCAGAAACTGAACAATATTGCTGTAACAGCACTTACAGAACATGGAATATAATTAACACATTTGTCAAATTCTAGGACAGTATTAACACCAACTTCTGCATCCATACAACAGGGTCTCAGCCTTAAACTGTCCCTGCAAGACTGCAATCTCACAAGCACCGGATTGAGATCAATGCAGGATATTAGTTCAAACAGTGCCCCTGTCTGAGCATGGGGACTAGATGATCTCTAGAGGCCCCCTCCAACCTCAACCACTCCGTGATGCTGTAACACACAGAAACAGGAGTTCAGCAAGGCATCAGCACAATACTGAGAGGAGACTCTGGGTTGTCCATGTATGTTCCTGACATTTTTGAGCCTGGACTTTTCCCTAGACAGAGCTATGGAGACTGAAACAGAAGAGTTAGCGTAGGGTCTCATCATCACTCTTGGCACTACTAGGCATCCTCAAGGTTAAAGCTCAATTCTATTGCCACAGTAAATCATGCATCAGCAAATACATGAGAACAGGATGACCAAGGCTCATCATACTCTTCTTCTATTACACATTTCTAGCACCTAGTCTTTTCAGGAATTCTTAGTCCAAAGGATATAATCAAACCATTCCACATACTAATCAGTGGACTTGAAAGTTAACACAATTTATAGTCTTGCTCCTCTACAACATCCAGCGAAACTAAAATCTACTGCTAAACTGAACAGGAGCCTTCTAATTTTCACGCAGTGCTTGATGCAACCTATAATTTATTCACTAATTCCAACAGTTTTATAGACCTCTATTGCTAGTAATCAAACATTTGCCACTGTGCACACATCTTTCTTCATCCCCATCCTCCCTACAAGTATAAAAGAGTGCTTTATTATTACTACAGAGCATAGATTTAGGGGATCATTGAATAATAACTTTACTATCAGCAGTTTACTCACATTTTTAGGGCACAAAAGCAGAAACTGGACTGAAGAAACATCAGACATCAACACTTTCATCTGCAACCATGGGTAAATCCCTTTGCTTCCTTTTAACTTTACTTCCCATTTAGACCTGTCACTAACAGGTTTCTGTCACATGCAAGGCTCTAAAACAAGATCAGCAGAATCACTTACCACCTTTCCTGAGCCTTCCTCTGTCAGTACTTCACTCCCTCCAGAGCACTGGGAAACAACAGCTAGAGCTCCTCATGGTGTCTCGAGCACCTGCTTAACAAACACACTGTTCCTCAGGTTGCTCAGTCCCCTTTTGGGCATATTGGTGCCCCCAGAACTGGCTGCTGGGCTCCACCTGCTCCTGTGGACATTCACTGCCAGCTGCACAACAAAACTCCATCTTCGTGCTTTTTAAAACAACTTCCTTTCTGCTCTGTCCAACACTGCCTAGTACAGTAGGATTCTGCAGTTTTCACATTTACCTTTTCTACTATCTTTTACCACAAAGACAACTTGCCAAAATACTTCTACAAAGCTTTTTTCCAGAACCCACCACAACTTTGCTACCTTCCCTGCAAAGTCCCTTCCCCGCAACGGGCCCTTTTTATAGCAGAACACCTAAATAACATCGTTAAGGGAACAGCTCCAGGTGCAACCAGCAAGGAGAAACGAGGCCTCCTCCATCTGCCCTTTCTCTTGTGATGCAACAGCCACACACATCATCTCTTTGAATCCCCTTCCCCAGGTCCCAGCAGGTGCTGGGACAGTGAAGCTGAGTACACTAAAAGGAGTCTTTAAACATGTTTAAACTCCTCAATCAGGAGGCTGTAGCTTTGAAGGGAGCCACCAGTCGTTCTGCAGGAGGAGAACTGCACGTGGAGCACAGAAATAAAAGAACAGCCTGCCTGTAGCACACAGTGCCCAGTGCCTTCTTGGGCTAGGACACTCCAGATCTGGATTCCTTTGGTTATTGGTGCAAGGGAAGCTTTAGGCAATGGAAATACAGGCAACGCAGCACCTGCTCACTGCCTTTTTTTTAGACTGTCTCAGTCCCAGTTTGAATTTGGGCTTTGCAGACAGGGAAGGGGCCAGTAACAGACCCCTCCTTTGGAGGCGGTGACCATAGTGAACATGCAACTGTAATTAACCTAACTATTGAAAGGAACCTGGCTGTAATTAACCCAAACTTAACACTGAATAGCAATTAGAGCTGGTAATTGACAGAGGGTGAGCGGAGTTACCAGGTGGCCCTGCGTGGGCCCCACGGAGAGCTTGGCCCCACTCTGGGGTCCCCCACATTAGCAGCAGTGAAGAGGCTTCCCTCCCACAAGACAGTGTCTCAGAGCAGCCGCACGGCGCGCGCAGCTCTCCCTGCCTGCACAGCTCTCCCCAGCCCGCAGCAAGGGCAAGGCAGGAGCCACAACAGGCAGGCAAGGGAGAGCTCCTACCAACCACTGCCTCAAATGCTCACAGAGCAGGCTGACTTCTACGCGGACTGGCAGAAATCAGCGGGTTGTTTGACTGGTTCACTCTCAAGTCTCCTGCTTGCCCATCCTGGCCATCTTTCCTGTGTGATAGGTGAGACAAGTTTACTTCCAACACTGTATTTCAGCGTTAAGACAAGTTCTCAGTCTCTGGCTGAGAACTGTTTGGCCAAAAGCACAGAGTAGCAGTCATCCATTATTGGCGAGAACC
>JAVCKT010023954.1:8711-22569 GCA_032273925.1 Rhynchotus rufescens
GACCCTGCGTGTGCAGGGGGGTTGGACTCGATGACCTCTGAGGTCCCTTCCAACCTTGGGCATCCTATGATTCTATGGTTCTATGCTATATTGCTACCTTTAAAATGAAAAGCTGAACTAAGTGAAATCATCCCCTCTACAACCATATTGCAGTAATCCTCAATTAATAGGTGAAGGAAGGTAAGGGAAGGAAAGGGAGCTGAAATGGAGAAAGCAGTAATGCAAGTTGTTTGAAAAAAGTAGTTTTGTAGAGTGATAAAATCCCTTGCACCTTTGTGTGTTTTGACAGACTTGAATGTCTGCGAGCAGCTGTTAGGGCACACTTTCTCTCATAGAGAGAGTGATTGCCGTACACCACCAGGAACTGACCCCAAATGAGTAAAACAAACTAATCAGTTATTTGCTGCTTAATATTGTCAGGAAGATTTACCATGTCACGTCAGTCTAGGTATAAACCACAAACCATGACATCTTTTACAAAATTGGCTCAAATTACACAAAAACTACTACTCTACAGCATTGCAACACTTCCAGCACTATTTTGGAAATAACCCCACTCTTCCTTTTATTCAAGAAACAGAAATAAACAGAATGGGTAGACAGCAGACTGACAAATCTGAACTTATGTTTGAACTTACGTTCAGATTTGATGAAGCTGATGAACTTACGTTCATCAATCTAGTAGCCATCTCTTGCTATTTGTGAAAAGCTGCACCAAGCCCTACAGACAACTGCTTTACAGATGTTCTTACACGGGACAAGGAAACATCCCTTTCAGTGTTTTAAATAAATATCCCAGATGGTCTTAAAATGTCATCACACTGCTCAGCTTAAAAGCTACGATGGGGAAAACGTTAGTCTAGTAATCCTTGTCCTGCTATGCCCGATCAACCTACAAATGAAATTACTCACAGGCTTTGGTTATCCCATAATGCTTAGAAAGATAACAGGCAAACTTAATGACTTGTTTTTCTCATGTAGGACCAATGGGCAGCCTTCTCCAAAACCATAATCAGTTCTTGCACTAATTACTTAAAACTCTTTGAAGTTCAGATAATGAGGAGCACCAGTTGCCTCTACGTTACTGCAGAAGGTTACTAGGGCTAGAATTGGCTCCCACGGTTGTGGGTCTTTTTTTGGAGGGGGTAAAAGAGGCCCTTCCCTTGCAGCTGGTTTCTCATCTTACTGATTACCTGCTACATGAGAAATTTCAGTCTGGCTTCAGGCCTGGACCTGGCCCAGAGGTTTCTGTCAACAGAGTTTGTTATAATTTACTTATTGTAATTCAGAATCCCATTAAACCAGGTCTTTATCTGGCTTGCTCTGTTGGAAGCATTCAGTACTGTTGGTCAGTGAATGTTGGACCACCTTCAACACCTTATGAAACTTTCAGTGGAAGTTAACATGATGCAGACCCCTCTTCTCAAGGATGTAAGTATATGCTTAAGTCCTAATGTAATGGATGGGACTTAATACCTGCTAAAAGTTAAGCATGTGCTTATGTATTTTTATATATAGAATAGAATTCTCCTTGTGCCTACAGAAGTGGAAATGCTCAAATGTTTTCAGGACTTGAAGCTTTGTTTCTGAAAAAAAAAAAGTCTTTTGTGACTGTCAGTTAACATTTTTAATTTTTCCCTGTATCTTTTCTGAGAGAAAAAAAAAAAGTGTTTTTCATCAAAGAATTTTCTCTAAAATGTGTCAGGCTGAGAAATCTTCAAAGGCCTAATAAAAATCTTGTAAATAGAAATGGAAAAAGTGCAACTTAAATTGATTGTTTTTTCCCTCAGCATCGTTTCAAATGCCAAAACCAGATCTTTTTCCATTCTTAAGAATTTCCTTTGGATCCTCTCAGTCTGTCTTATACTGACACAAGCTCCCTAAGTTCATCCAAAACCCATTTGTGTTGCTCACTGCATGTTAAGGATTTACTCCTTAAGTTATTCTACTCAGTGAGGTTCAAGGTGAGATGAGGCTCTTGACCAGTGGAAGAACAATTCTGTTACTCTTCTGTTACCTGTTACATCTCAGCACGCATAGTATAAATAAAGGTAAGACCTGTAACCTCTTTTCAAGAAAGAAATGTTTTGGATATCATGAGTAGCAATCTAGGGCAAAAACACTAGCAAAAAAACTGTTAAATAGAAGCTGAACTGATCAATACTAGTTCTAGTGAGAGAATATATATCTTCACATTCAAATTTACCATACAAGAAGTGAAAGGATATAATTAATGCTATTTAAAACTTATCATTCAGATGTAGGTAGATCTTCCAGATCTTCCTTTTTGTAGAAGGCAGATCAAACACATCTCTTTTTGCTCACTCAGATTTCAACTACAGAAAGAAAGAGTTGTCTTTGCTTTAGACAACTTACACTGGCAGAAAAAAAACCTCACACTCACAAAAAAGCAAGAGCAGTAAACAAACCTGCAATATTATATTGCAGCAAAAAGAAAGCCTCTGAGACTAGAGGTAGTGCTTTATAAAAAGCAAGAGCCAAAAAGAGTTTCTTGAGTCTCCTAAAGGAAATATCACTATGTTGGCTAGTCAACTTTTCATTATCGCTTCATGGTTTAGGGGTTATTTTTTCTCCCCACACCCCTTCCTTTTATTTAAAGTCTTTGGGGCCAAAATCTGTTAATGTATTTATTGTACGCTTTCGGGACATATTCAAACCGTAACAACTTGTATGAATGCTTTAAATTATCCCGAAGAATGCAAGCACAATTTAAGATGCTTCTGGCCTAAATCATTAATGAGGTTACACACCATTTATGATGGAATTCTCCTGCACAATTTACTCTAAAAAGCATGGAATACATATAAAAATGGGTATTGCATAGTTTTGCTTTTCAGAGGAATAAGGCTGCAATAAGTTCACTAGCTCTGCAGCTTTCACAAAGATAGCATGCATATGACAGAGGAGTTAAAGCAGCTAAAACCAAAGAGGTGGTCTGCATATATATTCCTTACAGTGTAACACAGACACGCACATGCAGAACTCAGTTGGTCTGTAGGGAGTTAAGCTGTATTCAAACACAACAACTTCATTAGCTTTCTGGTTCCTGTCGTTATCCCCAGAGTTTGTTTGCCTCATCCACTACTAAGTATGCAGCAACACAGTTGAAAGATCTACTCAAAAAAACTTCTCAAATATCAGATACCACACCGAAAAAAACATTCTTCATTTTCCAAGAGAAGATAGGCAAACTTCAGCAGGTAAAATTTTATCAACTCTGACAGGCTATAAAAATCTGGTCCTGCAGAGCGCATTGCCAACACTTAATAAATAAATCAAATGATACTAATAAAGATTGGACAGCACCAAATAAAGTGTGACTTTCGCAATGTATAATATAGAAGTATTACAGCAGCCAAATACAACATACATAGAATGGACAGAACTGATTAGTGTTTCCTGCATATAAAAATACTAACACAAAGTAAATAGAAACTTAAATCAGTGAAATATCTGGAAACAAAGGAATTATATGCAAATACTCGTGTACAGTACTTAGGTGACTGCATCCTTTCAGCATACTTTGCATCACAGTTAGGAATTCTGTGGCAGAAACAGGCATTTGGAGGAAAAGATGCCTGTACTAACATGTCAGAGTGATGGTTATAGCCTTCAGGACAGGCAGTGAATATCCTTGAGGTTTGTTAAAAACATTCTTCCATATCTACCATGCACAGTATTCAGGAATGCCATAAAGATAGATCATATGCTTAAGTGAGGAGCAGTTTGTCACCTACCTGTAGTTTTCAGCTACAGGAAGACTAGCAGGCTTGGACAAACTGCCCAGAAGAAAACAGTTTTACAAACCAGACACTGTCTCTAGAATTTTTGAAGACTGAGGTGACAGAAGATGACCTAGGGGGAAAAAAGAAAAACAAAAAACAGTGAATAATTAGCAAAATTACAGATCCAGGGAGCATTGCTTCAAAAGTTCTTCAGATATACAAAATGTACATAACTTGATGCTTTAATTAGTATTGTGAGTGAACATCACAGTAAACGATCATCTATGAACAGATAACAGAAAATATACCTTTATGACTTTTTTCTCTGATAGCTATAGAGGATCAGGCCTCCTGCATTATCCTGGCATTTCATTTGAGTAACCACCAAAGACAAGTGAGCAAACATCAATCATATAACAACTTTTAGATTTTCACACTAACAGATCAAAGTTTTAATGCTTGTGATTAAAGTTCTCACTGTAAATACAAGTATTGATTTGCCTCTGGTAAAATTCTGCTGTAAAAAACGACACATTTGTTTTTACCTTTCATTAAGTGTCTATCATTCCTTTTCTTTCCTTTTTATGCAACAGCCCAGACCTTACTGAAGTACATTCCACTCTTAAAGCTCTAAAGAGATCTGCCTGCATAAAGACAGGATAGGGGTCTACAGAATTTGGACTAGTAGCTGTAACATGATAATGTTAGAGAGTTGTCAGGCTGTCAAAATGTAAAGTATTCCCAAAATCTAAGTGTGAAGGTTTAAGTATTTGTTTCCACTGGTAATAGGAACAGTTACACGGTCTAAATTCTCTTATATTCCTAGGTGTTCACCTCGCTGATCACCAGAAACTGAAGACGACTCAGGGATGAAATCTGAACCTCTACCCAAATCAGTAATTTCACTGACTGCAACAAAGACACTCAGGCAAAAAAAATCTCATCAGTGAGAATAGCAGAATCACTGTCTGGTTCAATATGTTGCTAAAAGCCCTTTGGTAACGGCAGTGCAAAAGCACTACTGTTCTCATTTTACAATGCAGGGAAGACTGAATCAGAGACCAAGACAACTTTTCCCAGGACAAAAGAGAACACAAAAACAGAAGTGCTATCATATGTTAACAGTTTGAAACTATTCTGTCCACTAATTCATTTGGCATCTTTGATTTATATGAATCAGAAAAGAAATAAATGCAAATGGGACAACAAACCAAAGTTCGCGGGATAAAGTTTCCAAATTTGGCCAAAGTGGGTTATTAGCTCAGGAAACACAATGAAGCACGTAGAAAAATCTATATTTTTGTGATACAAATTTCTCAAGGATATAAATTGGCACAGCATTAAATTTGCCTGTGTGATATGACTGCAATAATGATGGAAACAATATGTGCAGAGTACATCATCATACCAATGTGAGGAATGTAATCTGATTGGTGTCTTGTGACCCTTTTGGATGTCATTTCAGAGTTCAACAGAGTGCAGATGCTTCAGTTTTTAAGACACTTAACATCTCATAATATACACTATGCCAAAGCATATTTTTGCTAAAGGCAGTATGAGTTTATCACTTACTTCAGTAGTTAGCTTGACTCCTAATGGAAAGTGCAGTTGAATTCAACGGTAGATGTGGTCCAATCTCTGAAGAAGTTAATAAAAAAGTTTCAATTATTGCAATGGGACCTGGACCAAGACTTTCAAACCACAGCACTGGAAGAGTAGCCAGAAAACATCTGCCCAAGTTACAACATATATATTAAATTTACTTGTATTCATTCCTCTCAGTCTTCACTATTGCAAATACTCACACATGCAAAGCACAAATAGGACAAAAAGTAAAAAGTGTAAATGTACCATGAATGTTCATCACTTGCTTCCTCAATTGCTTTATTATCCCTTTTATGCTTTGAAGTACAGTCTGATAGATGAATGGCAAAGATGATTACAAATGAAAGGGATACTGTTTACTCTAGGAAAAGTACAAGGGCTGCAACTAAATCTTAAGTTAGATCCAAAATTTTGTCTTTCTCCCCAATGCAAAAATATTATGACAATGACAAAGATAATGAAAACCAAAAAAAAAGCTGTAGAAAAAAAGTGATTTCATAGGTAGGTATAGAATTTTACTTTATCATTCTTTTGAGACTTTGCACTGTAAGACTTCGTTTTCAATTGCTTGCAACATTGTAAAGCTAAATCTGTTTGACTGACAATTTTCAATACTGTCTACCCGCCCCTAATTCTGTATTGCTTTTAGTAAGTATTTTTGTCACAGTGAATAATTAAATCCAGCTGTCCTTCTTAAAAGTGATAATTGTTATTTTTTAACCATAATTTTTGCTTTTACATGTCTTACAAATGTTTTAAAAATACTGTTGGCCTCTATTTCCAAATGAAACTCTTAGGGCATCTAGACATTTCTACAAAGCATCTCAATACCACAACCAAGACTAGACTTGATAACCACATAACAGAACTATGGCAATCAACACTTCTTCATACAAGAGAATATGCACTTCCTCCTGGATCACAACATTTCTACTTCTCTTCCTGCAACTATTCTCACATTTGAGGGACCCCGAGGCTTGCTGATGCTTGCTTACATCCTTTCTCCTCTCACAGAATTCAACTAAAAACAGCTTAAACTGCTGCATTCTTTTCCTTGACACCTCTCTCTGCACTTACCTACTGTATTGTGCTTTGGCCTGTATGTTGCCTCTGTCAGACACTCTGTTCTGATGTTGTGTTCCCATAATGAGTTAAAACTATCAGTAAGTGTCATAAGTGCAGAGATAGTTCAAAGAGTAAGCACTATTACAATCATTTGCACGCATTTCTTGAGTCTCCTCTGATTTGAGTGAAATGATATCTACTCTAGGACAAAAATCCAAGGATTTATTTTTTATTAGAGGCCAGATCTGCAGCTGCTGCTAATTGCTTCAATTCAGCAGAGTCCTGCAATTGAAGGCCTGGCCCCAGCTCTATGAAATTGCAGGAAGAAATGTTAAAGACAAGCTTGGCTCTATCACAATGTTGCCATTAAACTACCTGTAGATTTTGGTAGCAAATAGCAAAGGCCAAATCTTTTTGGTTCCAGTTCAGCCCAGGGAAAAATAAACTTGTTTTCAATTAAATAAAATGAATGTATGGCAGTCAGAGATTTTCAAATTCATTTCCAACAGAAACAACACTAAATACTCTAATGTATATATCTGCATCTTGGAAAAAAAAACTATAAAAGCTCTGAAATTTTCTGGGCAGGCTAGACCTTATATGCAATCAAAAGCCTATAGTTCTCACTGCAATAGTTCCCATCAACAGTGAGCTGCACAGCAATTGGCTCAATTTAAATATTAATACACTGAAAATTGCAGGGTTTGGGTGGACTAGGCCTAATTTTTTTGCAGCCCTGTGATGAAAACGCTTTGCAAGAATATTTTTTTCAAGTGAGCTTACAAAAGTTGTTCACTTCATGAGTGATTCAGCATTAAGATTTAATTTAAGCTATTTACACTGGATTTTTTTTTTAAATAAATGTGCCATTAGTACTGTATACATGTGAAAATAACCAGGAAAAAAAAAAAGATATTTGCAAGTCTCCCTCATATTGTGGTATGGAATGAGATCTACATATACCATAAATTGTTCCATAATGATTCATGGGTTAGCTGGGTTTGCTTCAAACAGAACATTCCTGAGCAGTAAGGCAAAGCTGTCTTCAACTGAGACTTATCTGGAAAAGAAACGGAAAGAGGAAAAGGAGCTGCTTATGTGGCTTGCACTGGGGTATTTTTAAGCTCCTTTTCAACATCTTGCAATGTTAGATAACTGTTTCAGCATAGTTCTGTATGCTGCTTGAACAGAGACTGTATCGCCTTAAAGAGTATTACCTAACTGTCAGTAAAATATCAGTAACAAAACATGCATCTCTCTATATATCTTTCCATGGACATTCTGAAAAGTTAAGTGATTGCTACATGCTAGACAATCACAGAAATAAAGGCAAGAAGCATTTTACATGCTGATTCCAGAAGGTCACTTAAGGAATGATGTATAGTGAATAATTAAGGAAAAAGTGCTTCAAGATGAATAAAAAATCTTGGGAGTCCTCTCAGAATTCCTTAATGTCCTCATTATAAGGAACAGACCTAAAAGAAAACACAGATTCTTTTTTCTATGAAACATTCAGGTAGCATTCTTTTCAAAAGAGACTTTTACTCAATAGCGTGAGTAAATTTTAAAAAAAACCTGCAATTTTGCAATGTTAAAACAGTCTGTTGAAAACAAGAGAGAGAGATCATGAAAGGTAATAAACTCTTGGATATTGGTGAAGACATTTCCATTATTTAAACAGATAAGAAGAAAAACTGAATATTTAAGCCTTGAAAATTGGCTTTGTTTTCTATTTGTATGGCATACTACACTAGAGAGATAAATGATATTATCCTCCTGGGTTGAATCCAGTTCCTCAGAGTGTTGGGCACTACGTCATATAATCCCTTTAAAACTGCACTAATTCTTTTCAATAAATTGAAGTACACAAATTTTGTCATTGAAATGTATTATGTATGAAAATACACTAACTCTTTTGCTCATTAATACATGCATGTAACGTTCAAACTTTTCAGTTGCAGTGACTCTGATGATGAATATGAATCAAACAATGCTTCATATACCAAGTAAAGGATGTTTCATTAATTTATTTCAAGGAGAAAAGCAAATTAATTACAATAATGAAGTCTGCATTAGGAAGAAAAATTACTCAAAACTCTGAGCCAGATGGAAATGGTCAAGAGGAGTAATATGAAAAGTTTGAGACCAAATAAAATCCTAGAAAGAGAAACTAAAAGTATATTCAGACAGTGTCCGAGATGCAATTTTCTGGAATATTTGTAAATTCTATACAATACTTTCCCAAGCTCATCCTTTTTCACTTTCTTCTCATCCTAATTTGTAGGAATTTCATTTGCCTATTCCAATCCAAGAAAATAAAAAGTACAGTGAAGTAGCTCTACTGTGGAAGACTTTTTCAGAAAGGGGCTATATACACTTCCAGTAATAAGGGGGTCATACATATTTTCCAAAGATTTTTGGCACTACAGTGGTATCCCTTTCTGATTTCCAGAAGCAGCCCACTTTTTTAGAAACCTTTAATCATCCTTGCTGCTGGCAGGACATCTGTTGGAAGTTTTGGAAAACTGAGAATGAAAAAGCTCATAACTCCATAGAATTCACTAACAGAAAGTGAGAAATAAAATCTGCAATAAAACCTGCACAGTATTACCTGAAACTTCAAAATGTGTTGATAATAAACGAAAACTGGCTAGGAACATTTTGGAATAGAAGTCCTACAGTAAGCATGTCCAGAACTAAGCAAATCACAATTTATAAAATAAAAATCTACTGATCTACCCATGCTTTAGAGTTCTTCTTTTGTCCTGAATTTATTCATTCTCTTCAGTCTTTCTCTTGCACAGTTCCTTATTCCGTATCTTTTCTAGTTCTCAAAAATCCTAGTACAGGGAATGCTCCCTGACAGATCTGAAGGCATAGCATTCCCAAAGAACACTAATGAAAAAGTGTAGGTTACAAATGCAGATTCTAAAATATGAAAAATTCAGTTAATACCTAGAATACCTAAAGCTTTAAATAACTTCTTGCACTGCTGCATCAAAAAATATGGAACATGTATGCTGCCAGGGTGCCTTTAAATTGTATTTAAAGACTTTCATGAACAATACTAGACTTGTAAGAGAATCCACATTGTGAGACTGTTCTTAATCCATCAGTCTTAGGTTTTGTAACTATGAAAAACAAAGAGGTTCTAAAATTGTATCCAGGTTACGTTTACAACATATATCTTATAGTATTAAATAACTGTATTCAATTTAAGCAGAACTATAGTTTCTATATAATGAGCATTGTACCTTAAATTCCATTTAGATGTTGACAAACTTTAATGCTACAGCTGACTCAATGAACTTCATGAGTGTTCAGCACTGAATCAATATTTAACTCCAATAAGTAAAATCTGTTCAGCAAAATCTTCTTTCTTTACATGTGCAGTGGTCAAGAGAAGAAGATCATAAGGTTATATGTTTCTCTGCCCAGAAAAGGGAGAAGCAATCTCTGCCAGTAGTACCAGTTGCACAAGGAAGAACTTTCAATGGCACATGGAAGGAATTTTTCAACTTTGGAGAAAAGAAATGTTAAAGAAAAACCTATTATTTCGTATACTAAATAATACAGAATTAAAAATAAAATTTTATTTTAAGAAAACACAGTAGGGAAAAAGGTGTATTTAAACTGCATATTTTTGTAGACAGATTTCAAAAGGAATATAAAAAAAACTTCATTATATCTTAGATTCCATGATATATACAAATTAGACATGACATATATATACATTAAACAAGTATATACACACACATCACAAACACACACATTACCAATATAGTAACTAAACTGTTTTTCATACAGATCATAAGCAGGCTTATTCTTATATGATATGCTTTATAGCAGAGAAGTAAGAATAGCAAAACTGAAAACATTTAAATATTTGCACTATAACATACAGAAATAGATATTTGTTATATTCACCATTACACCTTTGAAGATTCAAGAATATAAATAAGGATTCAACCCTGCAAGATTTTAAGATAAAGTTGTGCAAGAAACAATCTGCCTGTACCATGTAGCTTTTAAGCATTGTCTGAATTAGGATGAAGTCAAGAACCTTCAAATTTCTTGCAAAAAGAGGGCAGAGGGACAATGGCATAGGCATATCCTTTGCTTACTGCTTTGGTTTCTTAGAGAAGGGAAGTGAACTTTGGACACTAGTTCTCTAGGGAGCTCTGCATAATAGACAGCAGAAGTAGCCTTTTTCAAACTTAATGAATGAGTTACAGTGAGTGAGATTCAGAATGGAACCTTTCCCCTCTCATTCTCTCCTCTTTCCCCCTAGAATAGCCAAGAGGTGAAAATCCTTAAAGGAGAGGAACCTTAACTCTTGGATTTCTAAATCAAAACATGTTCAAAGCTGAGTCAAACGGCTTTTTGTCATCAGTAAAGATGACCACTATGTTTTTCACCTCCATTAAGTACAAAATAAACCACTCTACCACTGCTTAATACTACTCTGAGGTGCCACTCTGGATAACTTCTTCAAGTAAAATTCTTCATTGGCATCTCCAGACAGCCTTTCAGGAAGAAAAAAAGATGACAAGGATATAATCCAGTGAGTCTCTCCTGACAGATCCAACTTGGTAGCAATGCATTTTTGGTTCTTCTCAATAACTGTGGTGAAATTTAATTGCTTCAGCTGTTAAAAAAAAAAAAAAAAAGAAAAAAAGAAAAAAAAAGATGGGAGATAATTAGAGCAAGAAGAAATAGGCAAATAACAAGGGCTTAGGCCACTCTCATTTATCTGTGGAGCAAGTTATAAAACTTGTGAGCTGTGCTCATTGACAGGGATGGCTTTTGTTTTTCCTTCTGATCTAGTCTCTTCCACTGCTGGCTAATTAAAACACTATGACTAAATGCCTAATTCAATCCTACTGTAAATGAAGCTCCCAAACTCACACTATGCATCTCGTACCTTTTGTGTAGCCTTTAACAGGTGAATCAACTTTCAGTTGTGTGTAAGCAATGGGATCTAATTGTGTGCAACTGTTATGGTAGAGTCCTTTACAATCTCAAGAGAGACACTGCCAATCCTCTGTTAAATTTCATGAGATAATGTAAAACACATACACAGATGAATAGCTTAAAAATCTTTTGAATTCTATTATACAGACAGCATGCCATCAACTGCAGTAACTGCTTTAACATGCGCAAAATGACAATGGATTGTGATCCCAAAAGTACAGAAGTGATGAATCACTTCAGAGGGGAAATCTTTTGTTGTTCAAATTTGCTTTCTTCATAGAGTTTGTATTCCTTGGGTCACTATTGTTAAGAAAAATAATCATAACAGAGAGGCAAGTAGTAAATGGATAGAAAAATACTAAGAAATACTGAGAATATCAAGAAATGGAAATGGTCTCACAGCAGAAACACTTTTCCCATATTACCTTTATAAGCAGGCCAAAATATTGCCAAAACAAAACACACACACCCATATATCATGTAAAACCAAGTTTCAGGACTTGATCTTTTTAAAATATCACAATAGGGATAAATGCTACTAACAGAGGTAACATATCTTGTAAGAAAACGTTCCATAAATAACAAAACTTTTATGCAGCCACCTGAGAGCCCGTGACTTAGGTAAACTAAATAAGGTAAGAACAATCACCACTGATCACACATTTCTCTACACTAGATCTCCATCTTAAAGAATAGGACAATACATCTCTGTCTTTGAAGGTAGCAACTTCTTCCAAGCTCCAGAGTGACATGCAGTTAGCTAATGAGTGAAGATTCCATTGTCTAAAAAAAAGTAATCTTTCACAGACAGATCTCTTGTTATGTTGTACTATACCAAATAAATTAAAATCCTATTTTATTTCAGGAAAATCAGGCAGAATTCTCTGATTCCTAAAGCCAGCAGCTAGCTCACAAGGGTGTACTGTCTCTCCATCTCCTCTCTTCCTCAGGCAATAGGAAGGATACAGGGGAATGCATTAGCACAGTAACCTCTTATGTCACAATTGAGATTTCACAGTAAGACATTTAAACAAAATAAAGACCACATGAGCAAAGAATGTAAACAGTTATCTTCATGTTCAATTTTCATGTGTAAGTGGTGTCTTTCATTTCATCTAGGCTAAATCATCAAAGTTGACTGTAACATTTAAAAAATCAACTTGGGACTAATAACTAGCACTCATATCAGGAGGAGGCAAAGTTTTCTGTATCAATCTCTACAGTTAAAAATTTTAAGAGACTCACGCCCTGTATTTCACATGTAAAAATTATGCTAAGACATCCCAATATTTGGTTGAGTGAATTTTCACCATGGTTTCAACAGGCAATTCTAAACAGAGAGCTAAACAATCGCCCTGATGTATTTTTTAAATGACTAAATGAAGAAGAGGATTGATTGAAAGATGATCTCTCCAATAGACTAAATTGACTTCATGAGAGATTTTAGTAAAATGGTAAGAAATAACCTTTGATTGTGCAAGTTTGAAAAGAGATGGTTGTATTTTTCCTGAGACAAGATGCTCAGTGGAGTTACCTGGATTTTTTTTTTTTTTACATAGGGAAAATGGTAGTATTCACACACACGATATGTATTCATCATCCTGATCTGCTCAGGCAGAACCAGTAAAACAGTCAGTCTGGTGACTAGTTGGAATCAGGAAGTTTCTATTTTGTCTATTTCTGCAAAATGATTATTTCAGGCAATGCGCTGTAATTAGAAAGGAGATGCTCAAAGAGATAGGCATTAGTTTAGCCCAGCATCAGCCTAGTCTCAACTGGAGTTCAGCTTGACTCCAAACAATGTGGAACAAGAGAATAGAGTTCAGATCTCTGTAAGAAAAAAGAAATCACTGAAGGTTTTGTCATAGTATTTCTCATTTGATTACTAGAAATGACAAGAGCAAGAGCAAGGAAAGCTCTTACACTGTAGCTTAGAATATAGCACACCTAAATATGCAAAGTCAGCAAAAATTTCAGTAACATTTATGCGCTCTCCCCTATTTATGGACTGGAAAGGGTCATGTGCATTACTGTATTCTTAGCACCTGAAGCCTGACTTGAAGGTATTCCAAGATATTAGTGGAGACTTGTTTGGCCTGTTTAAATAAAATAAAATGAAATAAAATAAAATACGTATAAGACACAGATACAACTTTAGGCAAACACTGTGCTGACCCACAGATTTCTAGATAGGATTCATTTTAATTAATTCACAGTCTGTAACCCCGGCATTCAGGCTTCCTCTGCAACTCTCAGAGAAATTTAGTTCCTCTCATCCCAAAATAGACACACTAACCTCCCAGAAAGAAATACCTAATTCCTCTCCATTAAGTGTCATAGAATCATAGAATGCCCAAGGTTGAAGGGACCTCAGAGGTCATCGAGTCCAACCCCCCCTGCACACGCAGGGTCACCTAGAGCATGTGGCACAGGGCTGCATCCAAGCGGGTTTTAAAGATCTCCAAAGA
>JAVCKT010023955.1:0-10878 GCA_032273925.1 Rhynchotus rufescens
TTGAAGGCTAAGTCACTTAGATGTCAGCATGTAGTTGTCTTCACAGAAAAACAGTATCTAAGTTCTCTTAACAGCAATGTAGAGCCTAAACAAGATGTCTAGTTCCCTCTTGAATCCCCTAGTGTGCCCAAGACATCTTCAGAGACCTTGGATGACCACTCAGCCAGTCCCAAAACAAACAACTCCTCTATTTGCTCAGCCACACTGCTCTCCTTTAGTTGAACTGTCTTGAAGCTTCATTCAGCTGTCCACCTTTTGGCACAAATTGACATCTGAAATGCCTATCTGGTCTCCAGTAGGCATTCCAGAAAACCATGGGTCTCCTGCAGCTCCTGTGCCTTGTGTTCCCTCTCTCAGATATCCTATAGCATCTCTGGTGGCCCCTACTTCAGGCCACTGAGTTGCCCCCATGGAGGTAGGTTGCCAATTCCCTCTCCGAGGTGGAACTGCCAGTGACACCCAGCTGGCCCTGTTTCTTAACTTTCTGGGCTTGAGGGTGGAGAAAAATGATGTTTTTTATTCTTTTAGTGGTTTATATTATTTAAAAAAGAAAAGGGCTTGTTACACTAACTGGAACCACATTTCTAAGCAGTTAAATAGAAGAATACCACATCAGCCTGGTGCTGATGACTTCCCATAGCAGACAGAAATGAACCTCTCCCTTAAAGCACAAGTCCAGTGTGACCTCTGGTCTGCTCTGGAGTCCGGAGCTGCTCCAAATCCACTCCTAGCTGGATTGCCAGCCTGAAGCCTCCCTCTCAACCCGCTGTCCACCTGCACTGCTGCTGCCTGCCCATTTCCAAGAATACTGCCAACCACAAGATAAAAGAAATTCCCCAGGATCCATAGATGAAGGGCCACAATATGACCCTTGATGCACACAGACACCAAATATACCACTGCACCATGTACATAACCAGCTAGTTACTAGTGATGCCCAGACCAACCCTGGACCTCCAATGTGTATATCAATGTTTAAAGTCACTTGTATGTGTCGGAGCAGGTTTGGGTACACAGCTAGTTGTGGAAAAGCCTGAGACGGCTCCATTCCAAAACACAGGAAATGCTGTAAATACCACAGCAAATGTAATTAAGGCAGCGCAATAAGCTCGGTCCCACAAGCAGTTACCACTGGAGGCTTCTCCTCTTCTCTGACAAAGAGCAGAAGCCAAAACAGAGGCCTTTGAGGATGTCTCTGCATTGCAATTTTTGTTTTTATCCCTTCTCTGCCTTGACATTGTGATCCTGCTCCTTCCCATGCTCAACATCTGCAAAACGTTTTGGGAGCAGCGGCCATGCAGGAGGGGCGGGATGCATTCCAGCGGCTGCACAGCACCACGAGCTCGGAAGCACCAGCACATTTCAAGTCTGTGTTTCAGCTGCCACTAGACGTCAGTTAAATATAGGAAGGGGATGTTGCTGAATGTGTTTTGGAACCGCTCGTATCAAAGCAGGAAAGATTTGAGTGTAAAACACTGTTTCCTGGATACATTTAATCTGCAGTGCTGCACCTTTTGGAAAAGAACCAAGAACCACTTCTACTCTCTTGCCCTGCAAAATTCAGACTTGAAAAACATAGACCCAATGCACTTTTCAAGGAACAAATCATGAGACGCTCACCAAACTCGGACAGCATGTGCCTGCCAACACACAGAAAAGGGCAGGAACACAATCATCGATGGCAGGAAGAAGCTCGCCCTGGAGTCATCTCTAAAAGTCTTCAGCTCCGAGTCCCAGCTTTTTCTCAGCGTTGGCATCCACGTCCTGCATGACCACAGCTGGCTGCAGGGCTCCAGTGACTTGCAAGGGATTTTTAGAAAAATTTGCCTGCGGGCTGTTTTCTCACTGGTGGTGGGGTGTGAATGGCATCTCATGGCTCTTGGGGCTGCGTGGGAGGGCTAGACCCGCTCTGGAGGGGACAAGTCGCTGCTGTCACCACGACCATCCAGCTTGAGAAATGAGAAGTGCACATGGACAGAGCACTTCTGAAACCTTTTATGGTCCCCCAGGACCCATGTCCTCACCCATAGGTCTTCCTCCTAGTGACAAGTAGTGAAAGGAGAGCACCTTCTGACCTGGTAAGCCACTGCCACCCTCCAGCGTGGACCAAGGCCTTGTGAGCACCAGAGCTCGCACATTGATTGCTTACACACTTCAAAGAATTATTTCTTCCTGACTGCTGCAAGGTAATAAGAGTTTTAATTTTCTGTCTTTACATCTGTTTTTTTTTTTTTTTTTGATATGCCTGATGACAGATACTTCCCCAGTACCAGTACTTATAGACCAAGAATAAGTCGCCTGATACCCTTCCACAGAAAGAGCACGTACATGGAGATTCCCAGTTTATGGCATGTTTTATGGTCCATGAATAAACTTTCAGCATCTGTTCTGCACCTTTCTGAGATTTCAGAGCCCTTTAAAGCAGAGTTTGGGTTCAGTAGTGCTCTTCCACTGCCGCACATTGCTAAGCTCTGCTCTTATCCCAAGATAAAGCTTTTAGGTGGAAAAGAACTTGCTTACTCTGTTGGCAAAAGAGAAGATTTCATCTTCTCTCCCATCCACATATGTGGTTGTTACATTTATTCTTTGGAAAATCTAAAATAGGACATTTTCCTCCATTTACTGAAAATGGGGACTTAAACCATTTCAGTCAACCTCATTAGAGCCGTGCCTCCACTCTGACTTTCCTCCTCTGAATCTTTCTCAAACTACCACCCAGTTACACAACCAATTTTTTTCACAATAAAAACATAATCAAAACCATTCAGGAGAATGTAATTGTGTTCAGACCTTGCATAAAGGCTCCATAAAGACAAAAAGGAAGCCAAGAAAATGAATGTGATCTGAAACAGATTCACAGTGAAGACAAATGAAGATGTTAAATCCATTGCATTTTGAGGCAATAAAGATGATGTTCCTCCTGAAGCAGGAAACAAGACTTCGTACCCACAGTATTCTTGAGCAAACCCAAAACACTGGCATTACCAGTGCAACAAAGCTGGCATATAAGGCCGCAAGGGGAAGGGCAGAGGATGGTGAAGACTTGGTTTAGCACCAGAACAGATATTTAGACTGCCTCCTGGTCCCAACCCTGCTGGGGACAAATCCTGGGTCAATGAGATCAAGGAGTCTTCACTGGGATATGACGTAGAGCTTAACACACCTGCCTTGCTCTTCTGCAGAAGAGCAATAGTTCTTTATGCCTACATGGCCATGAAGACAAGCTGGTTACAAACTAGTTAAAGATGGAGGTAAGAATATAGGAGTCTGCATTCGTGTCCCACATCTTGCCTCAGTAAGAAACACAGCAGAGATATTTCCCCTCACAGTAGCTGGGACTTCTGCTGGTTCCACTGGTGCAGAAAATGTAGAAATACCAGGGGAAAAAATCCATTAAAAGCTTTCAGATCTCAGGAAATACTTGTTTTTTCTCTTGGTCTGAAGTTTCTTGGGCAGAAGTTCAGCCTTGGCTCTCCATCCATACTATTTCCTCTTCACACCATAGAGTGTCATGGAAAATTGCTTCTCCCTCAGTTTATTTTTTCCTACTGTCATTCATTTTACAGATGAAGTTGCAATCTTAAAAAAACAAAAATAAAACCCAAGCTGGGACCAGCCAGGGCAGAGAAAGGAGGCAGTCATTGCACCTGATGTCAATAGCCCTTGAAGTGATTTGAGTGGAAACTGGCCATAATTGGTCCCATGGAGACCAGACTCAGGGTCATTTCACTGCTGTCCCTGATGGACTGTGTGCTTCCCAGGGCAGGAGAAGGGGAGAAGGTTTCCAAATCAGAGGAAACCGCTTCGGGGCGATCTGGAAATGCAGTTGGCTCTCTAAGGTCATCCAGGCTTTGAGAGGCTCCATCTGCAGCTTCCATTAGGGAGCTGAGCTGCTGCGGCCTCAGAGCCAACTTGGCTTGCCGTTTGTGCAAATAAACATCAAATTGCTCAGGCTGGGATGAAATACGTCTTCATTTGAAAGATCTCTTCTCCCTTCTAAACCACAGCAGCTGATCTGGTTACAGGCAACATTACAGGTGTCCCGCTTGCCAGCTGCCCTCTGGATTACAGTGGTGGTTGTTTTTAATACACATGCTGCTCTGTTTTTTCCTTTTTTTTTTTTTTATTTCTCACAGGTGGTTCAGGAGAGAGAGTAGCTGCAAGAAAGGACTTTTCCTGGGTTCAAGGTTTAGTGTAGCCTGCAGCTAAATGAAGGGCTAGCTCTGGGGGAGGCACAGCAGTGTATGCACCATGAACAGATCCTGGCCTAGGAGCTCTTGAACCACCTGAACGTCACTTCCCACCTGTTTGACCATAAAACACATGTGTTTGCATACATGAAAGCACTTAGCAGCCAAACCAAATAATCTGGGGACCTCCATCCATTTTAACTGCTCTCAGCCCAGCAGCACAAAAATCGTTCTGCATATATTTCTCTTAAGAACTAGGAGGCCCAGGAGAATCCAGAGCCAGATGCACCCAGCTCAAATGCTTCTCACTTCCTACTTTCACTTCTTCCTCCAGTTCCCTACCAGAAGCACTGGAATACTTCCAGTAAACTATTGACAATGGGGTGCCAAGGGACATTTCTGAGCATCTGCCAGTAGTTCTCAAGCTAACTCAATACTTTTCAACTCTGAGGTTGACAAATCAAGAGACAAGTAGGAATAATAAGCATCACCGGCTCAAAAAAAAAAAAAACCTCTCAAAACTACTAACAGTTTCTTTAGATGACATGTTGACATGTTTTGTTTTGCCTTGATTTAAGAAGTTAATATGTCCATACTGTAACAATATGGGCCTAGATCCTCCTTCTCGGAGACCAGGTGTCCTGTAGACCAGGCAAGGACTTTGCCTAAGAGAGCCTGTGATGTGGAAGGGGATTTGAACCTGGACATGAGCCTACAAGCACATGCTGCTTCCACACCTCTTCCATTTCCAGATCCTCTAACTGCTCAGGTCCCCAGCAGTAACCCCATCAATGCCCAGCAGAGCTCTTGTGCCTTCATCCCTCCCCAAACTACATGCAGTGACATGTCCTGCTTCCACCATCCCAAGCTGGGGATGCTGTGAGCAGCAGGGCAGCCAAACAGAGGAACCACCTAATTCCTCACACACAGGAAAGGAGCCAAGAGCCCAGAGTGGCCTCCTGGTGTCTTTTTACAGTTTCTTCTTCCAGGAGGATCGCGTTGTTTCCAGAGGACATGGGAGAGAGAGGGTCACCTTTCTGCTACTTGTACGCAGGAGACAGGGAAATATAAAAGGTTATCTCCAAGTAGAGCAGGACTGGTGCTTCTTACATCATTACAAGAGCAGCACCAAAATGGATGAAAATTCAGAGAAAATCATGGCACTTATGCTAACACTTGCCCAGTGCCTCCTCCTTCTCTCCCCAGGGACCAAACCATTTGCAGCAGATTCTTTATCTCACACAATTTTTAACAGCATAAGATCAGTAACCAGTCCAAAACGTGCATCAAGAACTGCTGAAATGTTTTAAAACTAAGCACCTTCTCCTGTGCCCAACAGACTATTTTCCATTCCCCTCCGCAAAGGGAGGTCTCTCCCACCCTAACCTCTCCCAAACACCTTGAGGCACCATGACTGCTCATTGAAAGCTCCATCTCTCCTACCTGACCTGAAGCAACAGCAGAGACAACTTACCTGTCCTGCACATTATGGCTTTAGCCCCATGTAGGTAGCTGCATTTTTCCAGCAACTACTGAAAAACATGTTGCTTTGGTCCTTGGCTAAGAGTCAGTGGTCAGGGGCATGGAGAAAAAGCCTTGTCCAGAGAAGCAAACACTGCGCCAAGATTCATGTTCAGCTGTAGGTCTCCCAACTGCCTACGAACATGTGGATGGAGGAGGCAGACCAAGAGCTTGGATGGAGGGGGCAGGTACTGTGCGTGTACATACACATGGATGTCTAGGCATTTCTTTGCCCAGCAGGCTGGAAACAGAATATTTTTAGGGATATCATGATCTTCAACATATCTGTGATATTAGTTGACTCCCAAAGTGAGTTGTGATCAGGAGTGGCCTGCATCAGCTGAAAGAGGACAAGTTAATCTAAGCTCCTTCAACAGAGCTGGGACTCCAATTTGGGACTTCCCTTATCTTATCCTGCACCCACTTCAATACCAAGATAGCCAACTCACTTCCTGATAGAGAAATAAGCAATTGGGATATTTCTCTTAGGCACTCTAAAAATCCCACCCAATAGAGAAATGTAACCATTTCCCCCCTGTGAAGCATTTAGAATATTTTCTGGGTACTAAAATTAAAACATACCAACGGAAAAGTCCCATGGCTAAGACTATTTTATCTTCCTCTATAATTCTCTATTCCATATATTAGCAGCCTGTGCATATGGACAGAAAATGGATCGGGAGGTGCCAATCAGCCTTCTATGAATCCCACCAAGCTGGATGGGAAGGCTTGGAAATGAGTCAATGCCATTTCCATGCCAAAAGACTCTCGGGATGTTACCCAAACATATCAACTGTCTCGTCTCCGTGCACCCCAGACACACGTCAGCAGTTCTCCATTTCATCTAATACTGCCTACATTTGTTCAAATTAAACACAGATTGTAGGAAAGAGGGCACACTGTGTCTGGGTGGATCGCTGTGGGAAAAACAAAAGGACTGAAAATCACTGCTCAAACCCCAGAAATGATGTGAACTTTAAGTCAGGCTATCAGGCTAATGAAGCAACAATCGTCCTAGCAAATGGCAGGGAAGGAAACCTATTATTAAGAAAAGAATATCAACCCCCTAGGTAAAGGCTCTATTTTCATTTATGTTGAGGTCAGTTTGCACCACTCTGGATGCATAGAAGTGAATATATTCACACTGGGAATATATTCTATTTCTCTAGTCCCATATGGAGGATGCCATGATGCCCGGAACCAGCCAGCTTTCTTCTTCACCTCCAGCAGAGCTGGAGCACACCAGACATGTCTCCAGTAGGCACCCAGGCACACTTTCCAACTACGACACTATTTAATCACTCTTTAGACCCAAAGTTAGAAAAGTCCAAAAAATTAAAGGACCGCCACTCAAATTTTCCTCCTGTTCTCCTATCTCCAAGGGCAGAAGCACCCACGGTCTAAGCAGATGGGACATGGAAACGTGTCCAATCCTTGGAACTGTGTCAGGAAGATGAGGAAGACCTCCCCTTTGTTTGGACAAATAAGGAATTTAATTTCTGCAATAGGAAATACAACAATGCAATCACATCGCTTTTCTCATCTGGTTGGCTTTTTAATTGCTCCAGGTGTTATAATCAGATCATCAGACACATGCTGAAGCAGTCAAAGAGTCCTGAAGAGGAGACCCTACGATGCTAAGCAGATATTTGTAGACTTAACTGGCTTGCTAACATGTCATAGCCTAGCTTTTTATCTGGGACACTGATAATTCACAGAAAGGCTTTATTATTACCCACATAAACTTCTAGTTACTCTACCAACTTGTTGCCAAAACTACAAGCTAAACCTCCTCTGAATAATGAATAAACACGAGCGCTCTTTGACACCTCCTGCCTCGACATCACCAGACCTTGAGTCACTCTGGGGTCCTAATCCCGAGCTTGCAGACAAGGCGACAGGGACTTATTGAAGGGATTGCAGCTAAATCTGGAGAAAGACAAGTTGGGGAGGAGAAATGAGAGTGGTGGGATTGGCACCTGCAAGGCAAAGCAAGATTTCAGCCCCAGTCTCGGCCAAGGTGGGCACAGCACCAAATGAGCCCATCAATGGGGCCCTCAAATGGCATTAACCACTACGGGCTTTCCCCCAGGGCGTCCACATGAGACTTGGCTGAAAATAAAGGGCTTTTAAGAATTTTAATGGGGTTTCCCTTGCTTTTTAATTGCTCCTTTTTTTAAAAAAAATAGAAGTGCCTTATTAAAAGAAACTGCTGTGGCTGCAAGATTCCCTGTGGAGGTCAATGTGGCATTTTTTACAAGGGAAAGGGGGAAAAGTCATACCATGCTAACTCCAAAGTGGGAAGAAAAGGAGATTTTCTGTGTTATCCTCTCCTCGGACACCAACCCTAGCATTTGGCCAGGTCAGGGACTCGGGCACACTGCAAGCAGGGCCCCTCAATCCTTTCGGTATCAGTTTCGGTATCACGACACAAACACGGAGCCTGCTCCAAGCCAGGAGCTTGGATGGGAGTGAGGGGCTTTAGCAACCACTCCAGGGAAGCCGATGTGTGCAAATCCGAGCAGAGTCAAGGGTCTGCAAGCTTTGATCACAGCTGCACAAAGAAATCATGCAAAAGGAGGGTCTTACATGCTGCAAATGCCAAGGTTTGTCTGCAGGGAGCAATGCAGCCTCTGCCCAAATGCCCCTGGGAGCGAGCAGGGGACAGAGATGTTCCCGGATTGCAGTGGGCTCCGTGGCACCAGTTCCAGCTCGGACACATTCAAGTGTCTCTCAGACACTCAGAGTGAAGTGACTTCAGGCAAAAGACATCTGCTTATCCCAGGGCTCCCTTACTTCCTAGATCTCGTTTATTAACCCTTCAGATCAACTCACGGTCCTGCTGCCTTCAGGACTGAGGATCTTGGCATTCCTCCTGCAGCTTCCCAAAACACACCGGGGACAGACCCCCCATCCGCCAGCAAGACCCCTGGCTCCCATGCAACTGGGAAAGCCAATGTCATTGCTTAGGCTTGCAAAGTAATGGGAGCTGCACCCAGGCATGGGCATATTGGAAAGGACCAGAGAAACCCTTCACCACAGGGGAAAAGCCCCACACACCCAGTGCTGGCCCCAACTTCTCTTAACTGCAGAGGAAGCTGTTCCTGTTCACTGCACCGCGAGGCAGAGGGGAGACGAAGCAGCCCTCGGTTGCGCTGATTTTATCCCCTTGTCACGCGTGTCTCGATGCATTTAAAAGCCCCGGCCGCGACAAGCAGCTGTAATTCCACCCTAATCCGCTCACAGCTGCGCGGGGTCAAAGCGCACAACAGCTGAAACGCACTTTTGCTACATATGCTTTAGATTGCCCACACTCACCCCAGGGGCTCCTGCCTGGTGATTCCCATTAAAGCTGGCAGGCGGGATTCACTGCTGGCATGAGTCGACCACCGATCTATCAAGATTCCCTATATTTAGCTCAGTGAGGTTAAATAAACAGTGAGGAGATGCTGCAAAGCAAGCCTAGGACTTCGCAAGTCCCCAGGGGCTGCTTTGCTTCCCCGGAGCACAAGCTGCAGTGTTGGCAGCACTGGCTCCCTTCCTTGCCAAATCTGTAGACCCAGGTGGCAGGGGCCAGGGTTCTCCACCAGCAAACTGGCAGCCCCAACTTTGAGTGCTGGTCATGGGCCAGTTTGCAAAACCAAAGACCTCAGCAAGCTCCGGAGCCTCCCCATCGGTCTCCCAAAGAAGTGACCAAAGCTCCTGCACTGAAATGCAGCTGCCTTGCATGATGCAACAGCAGAGGAGATGCAAGTGATGGTGAATGTCCCACCTAGAGGTGCTTAAAATGTTCTCGGTGACTGGTGGGAACTGTCGGCTTCCTAAAGCAGGGTGTGAAAAGGAAGGACTTGCACAGTTCCCTGGGTGTATATGCACACACAGCACATGTGTACATGCATGTATGCCCATTGCTCCTCACTGCTGGGGTATTGTTTATTAAAAGTCTGCATTTGTTTCATTTGCTACGTCCTCTAAAAGCTCAGAAGCCCTGCAACCAGTGGACTTTCCATAGGAAAAATGCTCATAAGCCTATAGAGTGAACTGCTCCTCAGGATCTCCCTGGAGAGAAGTTGGCACTTGGCTTATCCTGAAGGAGGTGCTGGCATTTGTGTGCATGGACTGTGTCCCGAAGGGCTATGGGGAGCTCAGGGAAGTAGTTTGGAAGCAGATGCTTAGAGCAATCCCTTACAGCTTGTCACAGCACCAGCAAAGACACAACTTTCAGAACAAATGGGCACAGAAGCGTGGAAGCAAAGCCCATATCAGATGGGGTCAGAGTAGGGGGTCTGCAAGGTGCAAAAGCAGCAAGAACCTGCTCAGATCAGAATGGCAATGCTGGGTGCCAGCTCTGGCTCATGAGCAGGTCACACGTGGGACTTTGCTCAGGAAGTTCAAGAGTTACCACAGAGATCAGCTTTGAAAACAAGAAGGTATCATCTTCCCAATTAGGCTGCTGCCCAGGGATCAGGAAAATGGGGATCCTCATCTTAACCACGAGCACTTGCAACCACCAACCACTTACCCTGTTGTCCTCCTGGATCTCCCAGTCGCTGGCGAAGCCCAGCGTGTGCTGCGCCTGCGAGCAGTTGGCGAACTGGAAGAGGCTGGAGAACGTCCTCCTGTTCTCCTGCGTGTCGGGGAATATCGCCTCCTGGAAGTTCACGCCGTGAGGGAGGAGGATGTAGTTCTCATCCATCCTGAAACACAACCCGGGAGGCTCCCGTAAGGACCGGGGGGACCTTGGGCATGCCCAGGCCGGGCAGGGAACGCCGCATGGGGGCACTCCGGGCATCCTGGGGCCGGGGGGCACTTGGAGCATCCCCGGTCCAGGGGGCACTACGCGCATCCCTGCGCCGGGGGGCACTTAGAGCATCCCGGGAGCACTCACCGCAGGAAGAAGAAGTACGCGTAGCCCTGCAGCACCGTGTGCGAGTGGCACGAGAAGTAGCCGAGGCCGGTGAGGTTGAGGCGGGAGCCGGCGGGCACCTCCAACATGCTGCCCCACGCCTGGTCGCACAGCAGCTCGATCTCGGCCGAGTAGAAGAGGCCGCCGGCGCCCGGCGGGGGTCCCCGCTGCCAGGGCAGGTAGTTGTAGGCGCCGTAGGGGTCGGGGTGCAGCGCGAGCACCCGCGCGTACACGATGATGGCGGCGAGCTCGGCGCGGCAG